>JAAFKN010000043.1:0-28379 GCA_011800035.1 Thermochaetoides dissita | reverse complement strand
ACACGGGCTGCTGCTGAGACCTGAGCTGCCACACAGCCGCGCAGGTACTCTCTTGTCACCGCCTTCAGCTTGCCAATCTTCCGGTACTCATCCAACTTGACGTCATCGGCTATTCCTGGGACGTTAAACCGGAAGTACGCGTTTTCATGCTTTCCGAGAGTGTTTTGGAAATGTTGATGGTCTCTCTCGCCATCAGTTGCAATGTCTTTAATAAGACCAATTAATTGCTTTATGTATGCTCCAAATTTGCGCACACTCGTCCATCCGCTCGCAACTGTTCCCAAGCCGCGAGCGTGAGTTCCAGTGCCGATGCTGATAAAACACCCAAGCCGTCGCTCCGTCCCAAAACGGTCAGCTGCATCATGAACAACCCATTTAGAGGGATTGTTGGTTCCAAGGGCGGCGTCGACGAATTGTTTAGCAGTGCCTTCCCGGTCCGAAAGTGTAATTGGCTTGAAGAAGTATGAGGCTGCTGTCGTTGCTCGAGCAGCCTGCCAGATGGTTGTGTCGGCACGCAAGATGTTGATCTTAGGATCAGAACCCAAGAAGGCTCCAGAATGGAGGCGCAAAGGTTCAACACCTTTTTCCTTCTCGTTCATTGGCAGAAGGCAGACAAAACAGTGCCCTTTGGCGGTGGGCCCCTGTAGGTGAGGATCGTACATTGTGTCACCTAAACCACGACGCTCAACAAGGTCTTCAACTACTCTTTGAAGCGCTGTGGCTCGATACTTTTGAGTGAGGTTGGACCACTTCTTATTCCGGAAGGAGAATATTTTTTTTGCACACCGGTCATACTCCTCAAGGGCCTCTTCTGTTGACATGCGTAGTCGTCCTAACATGATGGCAATCAGACTATTTGGAGTGAGCAAGCCATCCTATGCTTATATGTATCGTGATGGCACAAACTTACCCTCCTGTACTTGTACCACCGATCATATGGAAATAGTCACAGGGCTTAGGGAGTTCGGGAAGCCCAAGGATTTCCTTGACCTGAACCATGATCTCGTGTAGAATGACGAGTGAGACTACCCCTCGGACTCCTCCACCGTCTGGTGCACGTTAACTCCAATGTTTATGATACTGACATGGTCACGCAATGGATCGGCTAAGACTCACCGAGGGATAAAAGGTTTATTGCTTCCGACGGACGAGTTGTCATTCCTGACAGGCATATAACTGTGCTACTAAAGCTTGGTGGGTTGTAAACGTGGGAAGTAATTTGGAAGGAAAATAGATTGAAGTACAGTAGTAGCCACTAGAAAAATCCATTGGGGGCCTTCTGCGAGCCAGCCCAGGCAGCTGATATACACACCCCAAGGACGTACCTTTATAACCTAGTAATTAATGTGCACAGTGGGTAGTCCTTAGCCGCTGCAATATTGTTGGTCTTCGGCAGCGGCTATGTAGCAACATTGCAGCGGCTAACTGCAGCTGCCTAATGTCTTGGCAGGTTTTCTGACACTTGGTGTCTCTGTCTTGGTCGAAGACCACATTCGTGGAAAGGGTATAGCCACATCCTCTTACAGGGTGCATTTAGCATTGTATGTATGTATGTATGCAAGCAGGCCTCCGTCTGCAGGCGAGCTCTCGACCAAATGACAACAGCAATACACCCTGTTTGGAGATGTTTTCCGTTGCTTTGTAAAAGGTAAGAGGATAAGTCGGCAGCCGAGTCACAGAAAGAAAACCAAGGAGTGGGAATCAGGCTCTTGTGCAGACTGGACAACCGGGTTCTTCTTTATTCCTCGTTTTGCATACTGTCCGTCTCTCTTTGTCGCTATGCATCTAAAGCCTCAGCGATCCAACCACTCTGGATGACGCTGACTTTTTTAGCGTAGTTCTTCTGAGTATAGACGTAATCCAAGTACATGATAGCCTCCCTTTTCTGACCGTGGAGAACACTGGAAGGATGTATCGCAACGACATGCTTGCCATGTGAGGTGACATAACTGTAATCCGGTGCCAAAAGGGCAGTTTTTAAGGCAAATCCCCTCAAAAATGCCTTCAAAATCTTCTCGGCTCGTTCTGGAGATACTGGAGTGAAGGGCTGAGGATCTCTTGGTGGCTCTTCCATCATACCCTCTTTGACACAAAGACCACGAAGCTGCTTGCGGATGTTGAGAGCCTGCTTCATGTTTCTGACATTAATCTTGCGGTCTTTGCACCATTTCACGCGATCCGCGTTTTCGGAGGCGTAGCGCTGCATTGTTGTCAAGTATGTTATGAGGTCTCCTTCACGACGGTAGAGTTCCTTCCGCAATTGCATTGCCTCTGACTCTTCATCTTCCGATCGTATCTGAAGGAAAATATCCTCTCCGGCAGTGACACATGCAATAATATCGATGACTTCAAGCAGGCAGTCATACTCAGGGTCGGCAGCAGCCATAAGGACCCGTGCATATGGCGGAGTGACGGGGAACATAACCATTTTCCGCCCTAACTTTGTTATTGCCCCATTCTCATCGATTGCATTGAGGATGTTCAGGTGTAATAGTGCCTTTTCCACAGATTCCACCTCAGGCGGGTCCATCAAGGGAAACGACAGGATGTCATCAACCCCTCGTGCTAACATGGTCAAGACGGCATTGAGGATATCAGTCCGGAGAATTTCCGGGAGATCTTCCTGTTGCAGCGCGTCATATGTTTCTTTCGTATAAAGCCGGAAGCACTTCCCCGGGCCTTCTCTTCCAGCTCGACCAGCTCGCTGTATAGCTGATGATTTGGAAATGCCTTTGGGGAGCAGTGACTCCATGCCAAGCCGAGGGCGGTATTCTTTGATCTTTGCTTTACCACAATCGATGACATAGCGAACCCCAGGAACCGTGACCGATGTCTCTGCAATGTTGGTTGCGAGAACCACTTTCCGTGTGAAACCACCAGGAACTGGCTGAAACGCCTGGTGCTGAGCCTCCATGGAGAGTTGACCAAACAGCGGAAATACCTTTATTTTTGGCAGGCTAGAGTCGAGTTCCGATGCCCACTCCTCTATTCTTTCTTTGGCTGATTCGATTTGCTCCTGTCCAGGGAGAAATACCAAGATATCCTTCCTGCCATATTTGTCGGAAAGAGCTTCCTCAGTATGTATCTTGGTGACGGTCTTCAACAATGCTTCCTCGATGTCTGGAACTGGCTTTGGAGTGTGAATGATCTCTACAGGGAATTGCCGGCCTTCAATTTGAAGACATTCGACAAAATTGCTTTGCTCAGTGCCAGAAAAGAACCTTTTGATGCTTTCAACATTCGCTGTGGCGCTCATGATGATGACCTTTAGTGGCACTCCGCCACGCTCGGATTTGTCACTGCTGATAATTTGCTTCAGGAAGCCCGCAACCAAATCGACGTCAACGCTACGCTCGTGGATTTCGTCAACGATGACGGCGCTGTATTGCTTGAGATGAGGATCCCGGAGCATTTCCTGAAGAAGCATACCCTCTGTGAGGTACTTGATCCGGGTGCCTCGAGGAACTCGATGATCGAAGCGAACAGAATACCCAACCAAACCGTTTGGTGTATGTCCGGTAAGAGGTGTGCCGACTTCACGAGAGACACGATGGGCAAGAGTGGTTGCTGCAACTCTTCGTGGTTGTGTGATGGCGATGATCCCTCCGACCGAAATCTCTTGGAGAGCGCCATTCACCTTGGCCTTGACTTTCTGCCTTCTGCACCATTGCTCTTGACAGAGAAACTGTGGCACCTGCGTACTCTTGCCAGAGCCAGTCTCTCCCACAAGAACCAGCACATCTTTCTTGCGTAGGATTTGCCGAATATCATCTTGGCGTGTCCATAATGGCAGCGCTTTACGCGCCGCAAAGTATTGGGGATCGCCTGATGGAGGACGGGAAGGTTTGAACTCCGAAACGTTCGGCTTGTTGGACAGAGCACCATGTTTTGATGAATCTTGGAGGTGATCTTTGTTATCAACAGAAACGCTGGATTCTGTAGCTGTTGCCCCTACTTTAGGCTTTTTGGTCAAGTAGCCCTCGAGAGATATGATCTTGTCGCCGATTTTGATCACATCGCCGCTCTCTTCGGCCTTCCTCTTTTTGCTTTTCCCCATGTTGAAATATTGAACTTAGTCAATAAGGAGAAGATCTCAAGGTCGGTTCAGATATGGCTCTGCGTTTGGATCATATCTTTGCAGGAAACTTAGAGCGTTCAGTATTAAAAACTCCCTTAGGGAATGAGCACATTAACAATAGGCAATGTCGTCGAAAGCAGAGAGGGAGTGAAGATTGACGATGAGGGTTGAAGATTGATCGCAGGTAATGCCAAGACTCAAAATTGCTGTGCTGAGAGATGACCTCAAGAAAGGTGGTGTCGCATGTAGTCACGTGATATTGCGCGTGGTCTTATGCAAGCCTGTTGCTCTGTCCCCTGCACGGATGAGTCTGGGTCACTCGGACACTTCCATCCTTGTCTGTCGATTATCGGTCATCTGGGCTATCACACATATGCTTTGGTTTGTAGAGGTCTATCAGCATACAATACTCTAATGGTGAGGTACGCAGTTACGAACCTCTTGATACACTTAAAGTTATGACCCTTTTAGAAGCATATGACCCACCTGTAAAACGACAATTCCTTGTTACAAAATACCGGGATGCTATACTGCAAGATGCTTCAGGACCTTTCAGCACTCTCACCACATTGTCCACAGGTCTATATTTTATCCACATTAACAATTTCCGTTGGGCTGGCTTCCGCCTGGAAGCCTCGCACTACCCAGCAATCAAGCAGTCATTTGGGGAGGTGGTTGGGGGAAAGGGTATCCTTCAGTTGTATAAAATGCAACCTCATCAATGATGTTGACAATTTGGGGAAGTTCTCTGTCGCTGGTATCAGAAAGGAACAGATAGCTTCACAATTCCTTGCCTCAAACGATGACTGGAAAAGACTGAAATGATCACAACTTTGCTGAGTAGCAAATACTATGTCGGATTTTACACCTTAATTGACGGCCAAAAGTGTATCACCATCGTAATGATGCTGCCAGCCAACGCACCCCAATGACTAAGTTAGTAATTAGGGTATCCTAAAAAGAAGCCTATGTTCACTCTGAAGTCAGTGGATAGAACATGACTATTTCCTTGTTGTCCGCAGATGGTGATTTGCAACATCTTTCGACTTCACTTCTTGGCTAGAAGAGCATCAATCCCACGCTGCCCCTTGCCAACATTGTCCAGAACAGCATCAGTCTAAAAAGTGTTAGCAAAGCTGCCGCAAGGTCCCATCAAGAAGATACTTACCCGCTGACTGATTTTCGCCAATCTCTCATTCTGACGATTGATCTCGACGTTCATTTGCTCAAATTTGACCCTCAAAGCATGGGCTCCCACAAGTGCTTGGGCAGTATTATCCTCTATCTCATCCTCATCGCGCGCAGCTTGCTCGCCCTCGTCTTCCAGCATAAAACGATTGCGATTAACTCCCTTTTGCTCTGATAGGGTACCAAGCAAACGGGTCCGGGTTTGAGAGCCTTCCCTCGCAATCGCGTCCAGCTTCTCTTGATACTTGGCATCCTCCCTTCTCCTCTCTTCCCGGTAGCTAATCTCCCGTTCAGCAGCAGACTGAGCGATACCTGCTCGATGCTTGTCTCGCTGGCCTTCTCTAACCCAACCCATCATCTTCTGTGATTGCCCAACTTCTTTGATATTGGCATTCGCAGTGGTGGCAATTTCATCTTAAAAAGAGAAAGTTAGTACCTAAACAATTGGTGGGCAATAGTAGGGTAGCGACATACCAGTTTTGCCAACACTGTCATCTATGCGATCGATAGCTTCACCTTGCCGATGCAGAGTTGCCATATTCTCGTCGGCCACGAGGTGTGCCTGACCAAGCAAGCCCAGGATACGGCGTGAGGACTGGACTGTTTCTCCTCTTTTCGCTCCTATCTCTGAAACCTTTTGATTATACAGCCAATTCTCCCGTTGCTCCTCTGTCATCGTCTGCAAAGCAGGATTGTCCTCAGGCCTGCCGTTCCAGGCAGCAGGTTGTGGAGCGGTCGGCTCGGTAGATTGTTTTGGTGTAGTGCTACTGTAGCGGGAGAACGAACTTTCATCGTCGGCATCGAGATTTCCATACCCTCCTGGACGCTGGGAAACAGGAGGGTCCTCGTAACGTTTCTGTCCAAATCCACTGGACGCTCCATATTGGTTGCTCGTGAATCTGTTGTAGTTAATATGCGGCGATTCAGCTGAGACTGAGTAGGGGGGCGGCGGTGGGCTGTTTGTGTACCCAGGAGGAGGTGTTTTGTTGCTTTCCCAAGCTGAGGTGCGAGAAGGATCGTGTGGCCCTTCACTGGGATGAGGACTCGGACGTGAGGAGGTGCCAGGGAGTGGTGCGGTATAATAGAGGTTGGCGGCATATGGATTAGTGGCGGGAGCAGGTTGAGCATATGCATAGGGATTCGAACTCTTGGGGTCCGCCCCAGAGGCTTTTGCCTTGTCACTGGATTTGCGGAACAGGTCGCTGAACTTCCCCATGATGAAGTGCTGCAATAAACAATTGCTCAGTACAAGTCGACCAAACACAGAAGTTTCAAAAAGAAAACAGAACTCGACAAGACAGTAAGCGCTTAGGCGGTTGAGGGAAACGAAGGGAAGAGAGGGAGAATGCTGTGATAATCAGGGGCTACGAGGCTGGGGATTAAGCGGATAAGAGGGTTTCGGGGCCTGACGTGAGAGAGACAACGGGGTCCAGACGATGGGAGCCTTGCGTGTGTTGGGTTCGTTCGTTCCAGAACGCGAGCCGCTTGCTGCGTCGCAATGCTGACGGCCCCTGAGGTCACGGCCTTCAGCCACTGATGTGCAGGGGCGATGCAGCGACGCAGTGGCACCTGTTCGTCTTTGATGGGCCTCCTGGGCGGAAGAAACGGGGGTGGGGAGATTGCCACGCGCCAAGGCCGACTCAGAACAGCCGCACTGGCAGGCCGGTCGCTATCTTACTCACCTTCTTCTTGGGTTTCAAGTCCTTGGATTTCTCTTCTTGCTCCCTTGGCTGGGAGCTGAGCAGACAGCACAGCCATCTCCATGGCCTTCGCCATCGTCTTGCCCTCCTTTCTGGCTGTTTTCCCTCGAACAACGGTAGTAACTGCGCATGCTGCAGCTGGCTCCTTTCGGCTTGGACCCCAGCTTGGCGTTGGATGTGAGGCATAGGCGGGAGTGGGTCAATGGCGTCCAAGCAGGGCTGATACACCGCCAGGTACACCCCCCACCGCCTCCTGTCCACCTGTTCTTCATCGAACTCGTATGAAGGCATATTGGGCGATTCCAGTCCGAGTAAGATTGGTGTAAAGTAAAAATGAGCTGAAGCACCAAGATTGGCACCTTTGGCTGTGATTTCTTTTCGAAAGCGACTTTGTTGCTGTTGCTGCAAATTAGCTGGTTCGATTTAAGGTTCGGGCCGAGGGGTTCCTTGAGAAGTCGCTCCTGTTAGGACAATGCTTTCAGACACCTTGTTCCTCGCAATAGTTTTCTGCAAAATTGAGGTAATTGGGTATCAGGGTCTTATCTGAAAACACAAAACTACAAGGGAGCATTTGGTGCGGTCGCGTAATGTTACGGCCAGGCAGCCAAGGAATCATCGGAAGCATTGGCCACAGCCAATGCGTCACTCGGCATTGTATGATTGTTTTCAGACCGGAGCCATTGTACGGAGTAGACTCACTTTGCCATTGTCACCTTTCGCATTCATCAATAGCTACCTGATATTTTCACTCACTCCAACTTTCTAGGCTTTCTCGTAGCCTGGCTTCGGTATCCTCTTGGAAACAATTCCGTCAACATCAGCAGGTGAAGCATCTCCAAGATGGCCTCCCTCTACTGACATGGCGCGGTGAAGTTGTGTTGCTGGTCCATTAGTACAACAACAGGCCGAGTCGTTCTGTTGCTCTCACTCTCCTCTCTGCCCATTGTTGTGACTTTTCTTCACCTCGGTTACGTCGTCTCCTTGACGCTCCAGCTTTCAATCCGGAGCCGCAAAATGATACCACGAATATACATCCTTCTCCCCTTTTTAGTGACTTCCGGTTCGGCATTCTCAACGACACGCCTGTTGGAGGATTAGGACGCGATCGTTTTGCCTTATATCCGTCATCTTACCCGCCATCTCCTTCATCATTATTCCTAGACAGTTAGAAATGTCGGTCTTCACGTTCGACCCTGATCCTCCGCGAGTCTCCTCACCGTGGCTTCGATCGGAGTCTGGCAGCAAAACACCATCTCCTGACCGGTTAATATCCCGCAGCAGAGGTCCTGCAAGGTTTGGACTTCTCTCAGACTACGGCATCACCAAGCTTGAGCCCGAACCGCAAGATGGGCCTACTGAATATAAGCTTCACCTCCTGCTGCGACCACGCAGGAAGTATGAACGACTGAGCACCACTACTAGGATCTCCGGATCGACTCAGTCGCGCCCCTCTCCTGACCCCAAAACTCCGAAGCCGGCTTCTATCAGTCCTAGCCCACTGAGTGCTTCTTCCTCTCAGACGCGTCAAGATCGCCTCGAGCACCTCACAACCCAGCTGCTATGGAGATTGCAACAGTCGTGCCCCTATCATGCAGGTTCTGCTGCACCAAAACTCGTGATACCGCAGCTACCAAAAGAGAGCATCTCTCTAGAAGCCCCTCTCAAACTGGGCAAGTTACTTCCCGGCTTAGAGGCATCAAGAGGCGCGCTTTATGAGATTGGAGTGGCTGACGATGGCACGTTGGTCGGCCTGACCAAGGATGAGATGGACGAGAGTCTAACCACCCTCCGTATCATGGCTGCCAGCCTTGGCTGTAACATTGAGGTCTTACGGATGCTTGTCGTGGGTGATTGCGAGTGGATCGAGCCGAGCAATCCAGATGAGGGTTCTTCGGGATCAGTATCTCAAGGTGTCACTCACAAAGCCAACCTCTGGGTAGCTGAGGCTCTGGTAACTCCCGACCTGCGACCTAGGGACGAACACCAGGCAGTGCCGGTCTCTGCAAGATCGTCGGAAACGGCACCGATGACTGAGGACTTTCTGGACCCAAAACAAGAGCCACTTACAACAAATCAACTCCGTGTTACCCTGACGGGCCCGACAACATCTGGCAAATCAACACTTTTGGGCGTGCTATCGACTGGAACACTCGACAATGGTCGTGGAAAGAGTCGGCTTGGCCTGCTTAAGCACCTCCACGAAGTTACATCGGGTGTTACCTCGTCAGTCACGCAGGAATTGGTTGGATACACCGATGATGTAGTTATCAACTACGCCCATAGCGCTGTTGAATCATGGATTGACATCCATGACTTTACGAAAGACGGCCGGTTGGTCTACTTGGTGGATTCTGCTGGCCATCCGCGGTACCGACGGACCATCCTTCGCGGCATTGTTGGATGGGCGCCTCACTGGACGTTGCTGTGCATTGCTGCCGACAATTCTGAGTTAACTTCAACTGCCGGGGGTGGTTCACATCTACCAGAAGCAGCGCCTGGAGTCGATCTAGCATCTGCCCACCTGGATCTTTGTCTTCGCCTTCGGCTACCTTTGGTTATTGTCATCACAAAGCTGGACCTAGCAACCAAAACCAGCTTGTCCTCTGTCCTGAGCAGGATATTGTCTGATGTCAAGAAGTCTGGTCGGGTTCCAAAGGTCGTTAAAGGGAGCCAAACAACTTCTCCCGACCTTGGCCGAGTGTCCCAGAATGATATCCATGCAGTCAAGGAGGCTTTAGCCTGCATCGATACAGCTGGTGATCTCACCTCGATCGTCCCAATTCTCCTCACTAGTGCTGTTGATGGCCGTGGACTCGGCTCTCTTCACGCTCTTCTCCAGCACCTCCCCCTACCTCCAACTCCTACCTCACATGACTACATCGGAGCGGCACTCAACCCAAAACAACCGGCCAGCCTTTTCCACATCGAAGACAAGTTCAGCCTTCCTGCGTCGTCAGCGTTGGCCACTCTGGACTCCGACGAAGCCACGGACCTTGGCACCGTTGTCGCTGGCTATCTCCGGTTCGGGACGCTATCGATTGGGGACAAGGTTGTTGTTGGACCGTTCCCCTCGGGTGAAGACCATCTCCATGGGGAATCAGGCACGCCGGATTATCGACATGGTAGCAGCAGCTACCTTTCGGCTTCTCACCCGTCGTCTACTGACCTTGCCCGAGCTCTCACCTCACGCAACACCCTCGCCGCGTCCGCTGCTAACGGCGAGTGGTACACCGCTTCCATCGTCAGCATCCGCAATCTGCGTTTGCCAGTGCAAACGCTGACAGCAGGCCAAGTAGGGTCAATTGGCATTGTGTTTGACCCACACCCACAAATAACTGCTCAGTCTGCTGCTACCCTCCCGTCTACCAAGCAGCACTCCTCATCTCGCACTGTTGGTGGTAGCACACCGAGGTTACGTAAGGGCATGGTCTTAGCCATACCCAGTCGACATATGGTGTCGCCTGGTCTCACTTTACAGGCTGCGAGTGGCCTTACAGCTGTGTTTGATAAAAGCAATCGGGATGCGTGCTGCTTAATGGTGGGAGGGCTGGTGAATATATATGTGGCAAGCGTCAGAGCAACGGCGAGGGTATTGCGTGTATCGAAGATCAGCCCTGATGCTCATGGCGAGCTCATGAACGACGGAGAGAGTGGCGGCGATATTGATGGTTCGAGATTTTTTGGGATAGAGGTTTATGAGGAAGAGCACACCACTGATGCTTCTGGCCTTGAGACTGATGGTGCGGTGGAGGTGCAGCTGGAGTTGGTGTCGAACAGGGAATGGATCGAACTGGGATCGAAGATCTTAATTTTGGAGGAGAGGAGAAGAGATAAGTCTGGTTTGGAAGGTTGTGTAGGAAAGGTGGTTGAGATTGTTGAATGACGTGGATGGTTGCAAGGTAGATACATATTCCTCTTGCTTGTTCTGCTCTTCGGAAGTATGGGGCCCTTATTTTTGGCTAGCTATATATAATATGAGCATCATGCCGTTGCTAGTGTCTTGTTTCATAGTTCAGTACCATTAGGGTTTGGATCTATCATATATACCATATGTTCACATGAGCCGCTTCCTGAGACAAGCCCTAACCATAAACGCCAAAATATGACAATACGAACTCCACCATTCCTTTGCGTCTCAAGCTCGTACCAGCCCATAGAACAATGTCCATGTCAAAATATAGCCGGCCAGGCCATTCAACAGTCCTCCTGTCCAGAAATCCCATCCTCCCCGAGGGAAGTACCGGCTTGTGTCAAACAGACCCTTCTTGCCCGAGCCAAGAGATGTTGGAGCCACTCGCAATATGTAAACCAGAAACGCAGTGAGGAGAGAGAATACTCCGTAAAAGAGAAAGCCGTCATATGATTCAAGACCCAGGAGGCCGGCAGCAACACCAAACAAGGAGGCAGTCAAGGAATACAGGTTGGAGAGCGTCTGAGGGGGAAGGGTTAGCTGGGGGACAGTTTTGCGAGGGTGGAGTCGAGGCACAACTAACCCTGGAGTTATGGATTACTGAATCTTGGACGAGAGGGGAGATCTGAAGTTCCCGTTCGGAGCTCATGTTGGCGGCGATGTCTGTAGGTGGTTATTGGGGAGACAATAGCTGGGTCTTGGATCTTGTTTGTGTGGAATCGCTGGCAGGAGGCGATAATATCTGCGTTTGGTGCACAGCTAACTTTGAGAGGGGGGCCGGGGAAGGGGCTCTGTCGCTGGAGGTCGAGCACCTCGATGATGATGTTGTCTGGAGAGCTCGAGCCACGGCGCGGTGCGATGCGATGCTGTGGCACCAAGCATGGAACATCACCCGCTTCGGGCGGGTCTCTGTGGGGATGGCGGTTGGAACACACGATTACGGTAATGCGGAGAATTACGCTTAGCGGTGTTGTCATTACCAGGGCCGTTACAAGAGTTGCATCCGTGCCATCCGCGCTCTCGGAGATTGGTGCAGCTGCCACCTGGACCCTGGCATGCGCATTTCATGCTGCAGCATCGGTAATAAACCTGGCCTTATTTGAGATCTGTGATTCCTCGGCAGTGGCCCTCATCAGGCAAAAGGACTTCGAAGACAGTGTCAGATCTGAACAGACTGACACATGCTGCAGAATTCCTCGGTTTGCAAGACATTTAGCATGATCCCGCGGCCGAAACAACGGGCTTATTGCCGGAACACGTGGGGGAGATCGCAGATCAGGGGACCCTGTCTGCTGTAAGATACGTAATGCCATACGGAAGCACTGATCTTACCTGGATGTTTAATGATCCAAGGGCCCCCCGACTGACCAGGGTCTGTCATTGGGACCTCCTCAATTTAGCACCGCCGTTCCAACAAAAGCATCTCAGTGTTTAATGAATGCTTTAGCGCCCTCCTTTGTGGGTGTGCAAGTTGGCAGAGAACAGTCGCCTTCCCCTTGCGCTCGCATACCCAGTACGGAGTACCGAGTAATACACGAATCCACCCAGTGATCAAGAGGGCGCCCATCGCCAATCCCGTTTACCAGACTACCACCATCCCATCTTGTTCAGCTCCCAAGCTCCAGGCTCCCCGTGCCAATCGTCCTCGGCCACGCGCGCATCTAAATCTCAACGTCTTCCTGATCTCGGCCGTAATCTCCGAACGAGTCATGCTCACAGACTGCTAGGTAAAGCAGCTTCCCACCAGCAGTCCAGCGCTCCGTCGCACAAGCGCATCGTCACCCCATCCTTTCCACTTGCCCGACAGCCTCTTTCTCCCATTCCTCGGCAGCACCCCGTTCAGCGTCGCGTGTCCTGCGTGTGAAGATCTTGCGAACCAACGACACAGGTGATCAACCACGTAGTAGTTAATTGGCGGAACGACGACGGTCTTTGGTGCGCACCGGCGGGCAGATGGGGGACAGGTGCCACGGCCGCGTAACCATCTACTTCTAACCGCAAGCGACAGCGCTCTTCATGGAGACCATCATCCAGGATCACACTCCCCTCGCCGACTATCTCAAGGGTTAGCATCGTTCTCTTTGCTTCCTTCCCTGATTCGATACCTACTCTCATAGCAAACCTTGCGCTTCCCCTGGTCAACCTCGAAACTAATCGCATCTTCCCTATGGCAGACGAAGGCGAAGAACAACCGTCCTTGCCTGCTCCTTCGGTCTCGGATGATCCCGGTCACGATGAGTCGCCGCCATCAAGTCCGTCATTTGCCCCGGTAGGGCGACCGATGGTCAAGAAGCGCTTCCGTAAGCTGCCCGAGCGACTCTCTCTCGACGTGCCCTCAATAGATCGGTTGCGATCATGGAGGAACTCGTACTCGGTGAGATGGCCCTGTGACGCGCGCGCTTGCATCGCCGACAGGCGGACAAGGCAAGACTGACACGTTTGCTCTAGAAAGTCGTTGTCTCGAGTTTAGATCGCGCCGATAACCTCAAGTTCATCGAACAGTTCCGCTATACAATTGTCGCATCCCAACTCTTGAATGGGCATTCGATCACAGGACACCAAAACTTCCTGAACCGATCCAATGAAACATCAGAATCACTCCCCGATGCTCCAGGGCCATCCTCGACCGGATTATTTGCAACAGCCGCTGCGGCCGTGGTGGTAGCCTGGGTGGTCAAGTGGTTGTTTTCAGGGGGAGTTGCGCATTTGACAAAGAAGCGCGTCGCTATTTCTGCCGTTATCCTTGTTGCAGTCGCATCAGTGTCGCATGCCTACCTTCGGCAACAGTGGTTGCGTTATTTGAGGAATCAGGCGCTGAACGAGGTGACGATCTTTGTGTCGAGGTCCCAGGAGTTCGATAGCGCGTCGAGCGCTGCCATCTCGCTCATCCAGGAGGTGGAGCTTGTCTCTCGGGGTTACAGGATGTAAGTCAATCTGTGAATTCCAACGACGGCCATACCCCCGTTTGATACACTAACGTACATTGCAGAAGCGCTCCTTTGCCTCCCATTAGTCGTATCGAGGACAGGTCTCAGTCGCGCCGTTGCAGCAGGCTGCGGAAGGCGCTGAAGGGACAGATGTTGGAGATGATCGAGAATTACACGCAGGTCACGACAGCGGTTAAAGGATTTGCTGAGCAAATGGACCTGGAAAAATACCATGATATCTACGATATCAGCGATTTCGACATCTCAGATGCCATGCAGGGCTTTACGGAGAAGGAGTTCGAAGACATGGAGTCGTTGCGCTCCCTTAAAATCGCAGCTGCTCGCTTCCATACCGTCCGCAAGATTCTGCTTTGCTCCTTGCTTGCTTATGAGGTCTCGGGAGACAACAATGACTACCTGCGCTGGTCGACAGCTGTCGAGGGACTGAAGACGCTGAATGAGCTCACCCTTCAGAGCTTCGAGAGGTTACGACAACTTCTTGCTGATGAAGATAGTAAGATGGCACAGCACTTATCATGATTGCTTATTCAGTTGTGCTAACCCAGTCAGCATTCCCCACGATTCCGGAAACAAAACTGCCACTATCCCCGGCTCGCGAAAAACGCCGATCACAATTCATGAAGCTCAACTCTCTGTCCACAGGCATCCGGGGCCTACAGGCCAAACTTGCGTTGCTTCGCGAGGAGGCAGAAAAGACGCTCAATGAAGCAGACGATGTCAACGATGTTTCGGAGCTCGGACAGGTTCTCATGGCGCAATATGAGTCAATCGGCCAGGATCTAAAAATGCTCACCCAAGCATGGGAGGAGGGCAAAGCAGCTCTGGCCTCGGGCATTGACAGGCATGAGAAGCGGATATCATCCATTAGCAGCCTGCTTTCTCCTGCAAGCTCCCTCAGCGGTCTCACTGCTATCGAAGAGACTCCTGGTGGTGGTGCAGCCGAGGCCTTCAAAGCCCTAACGGGAGAGTCGCCGCGTAGCTCATGCTTCGGCAGCACCAAGGGCGACTCTGACGAGGCTGAGGTGTACGAGGCCGTCTCGCTGCCGTCACGGCCGCGCAGCCTATTGACAAGGGAAGAGCGCATCGCTAAGAAGAAAGAAGAGCGGGAGCAAAGGGAGCTTGCCCGTGAAAGGGCCGAAGCCAACCGCGGTATGCTCCGAGAGCTAGAGATGGTCATCAACCTCCGACCCAAGCGGGCGACCATGCCGGCATCTTCGCGCATCTCAATATGATGATGACGACAAATAGAGAAGAAAAAGACAGACCAAAACTGAAACGGTCGTTTGGAGTGGTTCCTTTGTTTCTCCATCACGCTTTACTGTCTAATGGTGCATTTCGTTTGCATAGAGCTCTTCCCCCTTTCACTACCCTTGATTTGCTTTCCCATGCATCCAATTTGGTAGATATGTGGCAGCATATCAACATCTATTACATCCGTACTATCACTTCCGGCATTTCTAAGTTTTTCAGGGTTCCTCGGGGGTCACACAATGGGATGGTCGGCGCTTTGACTGGGTCTGGGAATGCTTGCAACCAAACATTGGCTTTTACAATTATGTCTAATCCGTATCGTCCTTTTTGTACCTAATCAGCTGCGGAAGTAGGAATTTAGACTCTAATGGTCGAATCAAATACAGTTCAGAGACGAGGATATTTGTTACCCATGAGTCGATTTGTAAATGGTTGCTTGCTTTTCGTCATTTTTAATCTTCGGCTGGTGCCCAAGATCGAAACAGGAGGACAGGGGCTGAGCGTGGAAGACCACCGGCAACTCTTCCCCGCGCCAGGCAGGATGGAGCCGCCTAACCGGATATGGCAAATCAATCAACTTGGGCCTGTCGCGTCGCTCGGCTGCTCGCCAGCACGCGCGTCGCGTGCCCACAGTTCTTGAAGCCCTGGAGCTTTCCTTTTCTCCCACTTCAAACCTCCATTCTCCAACTCCAACAGCCCCTCTCAACAACTCTTACGAAGAACATCACCGCCGCGTACCACCAAACCCTCACATCCCTTTCTTCCATACTAATTCTCCAAATCCAAATACCCCTGACGAATAACTCATCCATCACACAGTATGTACCCGGACGCTGCCCCGCCATCCGCATCGACCGCCTCTGGGCCCTACATGCGATCGACAAAAAGCTAACGCAATTGCAGCCATGTTAGAAGCACGGTTGGAGCAGGCCAGCATCCTGAAGAAGGTGGTTGACGCCATCAAGGATCTGGTCCAGGACTGCAACTTCGACTGCAATGATAGCGGTATCGCCCTTCAGGCTATGGACAACAGCCATGTCGCTCTCGTGTCCATGATGCTCAAGGCCGAAGGCTTTTCTCCCTACCGCTGTGATCGTAATATCGCGCTTGGCGTTAACCTCACCTCACTCACCAAGGTGCTGCGTGCCGCCCAGAACGAAGATATTTTGACTCTCAAGGCCGAGGACGCCCCTGATGTGCTGAACCTGGTCTTTGAGAGTTCTGAAACTGATCGCATCTCCGAGTACGACCTTAAGCTCATGGACATTGACCAAGAGCACCTGGGAATTCCGGAGACCGAATATGCTGCCACTATTACCATGCCGTCCAACGAGTTCAAGCGTATCACGACGGACTTGATGGCCATGTCGGAGTCTGGTACGATTTTCCTTGAGCACATCATTTTATATTTTTCAGGCTTTCCACTAACAAGTCAATTTCAGTGACAATCGAGGCTAACAAAGACGGCGTCAAGTTCTCTTGCCAGGGTGACATTGGCAATGGGTCTGTGACGCTTCGTCAGCACACCAACGTCGAGAAGCCTAACGAGTCGATTGAAATCGAACTCAGCGAGCCCGTTTCCCTGACTTTCTCTCTCAAGTACCTGGTTAACTTCTGCAAGGCTTCGGCGCTCTCGAACACTGTGAAGATCTGCCTTTCCAACGAGGTCCCTCTGCTGGTTGAATACAGCTTGGGTGGTAGCAGCTACCTGCGCTTCTACCTTGCTCCGAAGGTATGCGGTTTGGCCCTTGTATGTTGTTTTCTTCGATGACCAGATGGTTAACCGTGCATAGATTGGTGATGATGAGTAAGGATTGAGCGTTGTGACGGGTGAGAAATGAAGCAATGACTGCCACTTAAAAGTTAGCTTGGTTCATGGGTTGGTAGGAACAGGATACCTGCCGGTGGCTATTGTAAAAAGGCCCGGGCATATTAAAAGGACTGCGCGAAGCAGTTCGAGTCTAGAGAAGTTAGAGGAACCATAAGATAATGGATATCTGGGGGGCCTTCTTCGGTAATGAAATGACATTTGCCTTCACCCGGACTTGATCTCCTGCACCGTATCGCGTACCACATGTATCCGGGAGGCTCATTGACAGATCAGGGGGCATCATGGACTTGATGCTTCCATTTATATTAACGTAGGACTAATCTCTCCAGGAGGTTACCGTCTCCCTAGACCAAATGTCTTGGCAAACTCCATCCCTTCCATTTCCCATTTCTCCAAAAACCAGTCCAGTTGCCGTTCTGCAGCCGACCTGATCGCGTTGTCCGTCTCGGAAAAGCTACAATTCGCCAGACACCATGGGTCCGCCTTCTTCCAGCGTGTTCTCCACCGCTGTGTCACCGCTGCCGACACAGGCGCCGCTGACGAATCTCTCCGGGCTCGTAGACGATTCGTCGCCCATTCGTCCATCTCCCGCCCGACGTAAATACCAGAGTCGATCAGCGAGATGATGAACGCCTCTAGCGCGACCTCTTCCTCCGGATGCAATGCCCGCGACCGCCCAGCCGGCCCGCCATACCGCGCCGGTTGGCCCGTGGTCTTCAGTGACGTGTAGTGCCGCGCGATGATGCTTTTACCAATCTTGTATCTGCGGGCGGCATCTCGAATGCTGGGCGGTTTGTCCTGCTTCTTGAGATGGCCCTCAGCCTCACCTCTGGTCTTGCGCGTCTGTTCGGCGATAAGCCAGCGGGCGGCGCGCAGCGCTAGGGGTTCTTCGGACGATCGAGGGTTCTGGCGTTTTGGTGGCGTTTTGTGGAAGATTTGTCTTCCAAACGGAGTGACAGTCAGCTTCTCACCGTGATTGACATTGAGCAGGAGGTTGAATTGAGGCCGTGAAGGTGCCTGTATCTTTAGCGCGACTGTCCGCAGCTTGGGCTTTAGGCCTCGGTCTCCCCCTGTCAACCCCCCTGGTCAAATTTCGTCACAGCCCCGCAGCGCATCTTTGCTTCCCCCAACATGTGCATGGTGGGGTCACATTTCTTGCCCGTGGCGCTGGACCTCGACATCGACTCATCCAGTCACGGCTCGACTCGCTGCTGATATTCTGGACCCTTCCAGCGGCAGAAGCCTGCAAACTTAGGGTCGCGTATCCCGGCACGTTAAAGATCTCGACAGGGATCGACTCAAACAAAGTTTAGGCGAGTTTCGCGCTGGAGTCTTTTTTGAGACAACAGTCGCATTGCCCTCGCCGTTCAACAAACCGCTCGTTGCTTGTATAGACCGTTCAGTCGCTTTCCCTTCATCGCCGAGCCGTCTTTTCCTTCTTGCAATTGTTGTAATAGATACCCCTAGATCGTGCGATCTTGATTCCGGCGCCGGTGGTTGCCGTCGGCTCTCCCTGTTGTCTGGTTTCTCCTCGATCTTTTTCTCCAGCTGTGGTGTTCTGTTTAGTCTCTCAAAGATCGCCTTACAACATCATGAGTGAAGGCTGCCCTGTCCCCGAAACCCGAGTTCTGGCAGTCGCTAGCCATGTAAGCTTGCACTGGTCTATTGTTTCTCGTTGATATTGATGTAATTGCTAATTGCTCCTTGGTTAGGTTGTGTCTGGGTGAGTCACTAACACCACTGGGCGAACTTGCTCGTCCATCTCCCAGCGCTTCCCAAGTCGCTAACAGAGCCTTGTCCTGTAGATATGTCGGAAACAAGATTGCCGTCTTCAGTATGCAGTCCCTTGGCTGCGATGTGGCAGCGTTGAATACAGTCCAGTTCAGTGAGTTCTCCTTCTCTATCCTTAGCTTTCCCACGTACATGACTTGCTGGCAGGCCTAACCTCACTTCGACAGGTAATCACACAGGTTATCGCCAATGGACCGGCTCACGAGTGTCCGCGCAAGAAATCACGGACTTGTATCGGGGACTCAAGCAGTCTTATCTTGACGACTTTGATATGATGCTTTCTGGCTACGTGCCAGGCGCTCCTGCTCTTGAAGCTGTTGGGCAGATTGGCCTTGAGCTCAAGCGCAAGGCTAAGGGGAAGCCTGGGAGCTTCTTTTGGGTGCTTGATCCGGTCATGGGAGACAATGGGAACCTCTATGTTGCACCGGACGTAGTGCCCGTATACAAGAGCTTAGTACACCATGCAGACTTGGTCCTACCAAACCAGTTCGAGGCCGAGTATATTCCACTCATAAACTCCCCCCCTGACCTTCATGACTCACGCCCTGACTAACTTCAAATGTACAGGCTTCTCTCTGATACAACAATCACGGATGTTTCCGCACTTGCTAATGCCATCCAAATCATGCATGAACGTTATGGCATCCCTCACATCATTATCACCTCAGTGTCTCTACCACATCCAGACCACCAAGAAGGCCCAGGGCCGACCCTATCAGTTGTCGGCTCAACGATGACCTCGAACCGCCGCGCTCGTGCTTTCAAGATCGTCTTCCCCGCCATTGACTGCTACTTCAGCGGGACAGGCGACATGTTCGCCGCGTTGATGCTTGTGCGTATGCGGGAGGCTGTGTGGGAGTACGATCAGGAGACCCGCCGGAGGAAGCAGGAGCAAGGACAGAACAGCGATGGGGATACCAACGACATTTTGATGACCCGCAACGCTTGGCTTTCCGACGATAGCGTCGATGCGCTCGATTTGCCCCTGGCCCGCGCCGCGGAGAAGGTGTTGGCCAG
This sequence comes from Thermochaetoides dissita, assembly GCA_011800035.1. NCBI lineage: Eukaryota > Fungi > Ascomycota > Sordariomycetes > Sordariales > Chaetomiaceae > Thermochaetoides > Thermochaetoides dissita. Next base: position 8,665 of record JAAFKN010000043.1, on the reverse strand, counting down.
TATGTATGAAGTGCTGACCAAGACGGCCGAGAACATGCAGGGAGCCATTGAGAAGGCTAAACGGGAGGTTGCTACTACTGCCTCGGAGGAAGGATTAGTAGACGGAGTAAAGGAGGGCACGAATGGGTTTGTTTCGAAGGAAGAGGCAGAGAAGAAGATGATGCACTTGCTGAAGAGCAAGGCTGCAGAATTGAGGCTAGTCAGGCACTTGGATAGCTTGCGTTTCCCTAAGGTGCAGTTCAGGGCAACGAGGTTGGAGGTTTAAGTTACGGCAGAAAGTAAGGTGTATGAGTCGAGAAAATGGTTGGGCGGCTTTTTGGAGTCTTTTTGTTTGTTATACCATGGCATGAGGGAGCATAGTTCCGGTATATAGAGAGCGACAGACCATTGGATTTTGGGCAGTTGCATTAAGCATCAATATCACTAATCGCATTCAATCATGCCAGAAATATCAGATGCCACGAGAAAGACCGTAAACTCCTGATTACCGTCTAGGTCCATGTGCCCAGTATCCGCTTAGCCCACCCCATATCGCGATGTCATGGTCCCTGAAATCCTCTCCTGGCCATAGTAAGAAAACTGTAAACACAAATCCCATGAAAACGTCGTTTATGGTGATCAATCTAGTTAATGCCTGTGCTGCCAAAACCACCAGCACCCCGCTCACTCTCATCAAGCTCCTGCACTTCCACAACTTCAGGAGTGTAAATGCGCTCGAGCACAAGCTGGGCAATGCGGTCACCCTCCTTGACCTGGAAGTCGGTCTCGCTGTGGTTGAACAGAAGGACCTTGACAGGTCCGCGGTAGTCAGCATCAATGACACCGGCTCCGGTATCGATGAAGTTCTTGGCAGCGAGGCCGGAACGAGGGGCAATGCGGCCGTCTGCGTCGCTGTCTTAGTACCTCCTCTTATGTTATAGCACAACATAATGATGATTGCTTACAGGTTCCCAGCGGTACTGCCATGCTGATATCCGTCTCAACCAGGGCCTTGCCCCGGGCCGGAATGACCGTGTCACGAGCGGCGTACAGGTCATATCCTGCCGCGAGGGCGCTGCCCCGCGTGGGCAGACGGGCCTTGTCCGACAGCTTCTTGATCAGGAGGGGGCTTGGCTGGTCCTGCTGCTGCTTCTGGGCAGCGCTATTAGAGGACGAGTTGGAGGTGGACGCCATGGTGGCAGCAGAGTCGGTCTTGAGGCGCTTTGCAGGGGGAGAGTTCGCGACAATGGGAGAATTAGGGGCAGCAGTGCTAGTAGTCTCAGCCGTCATGATTCTGGTTCGTGAAAAAAAGTTTTCCCGAAAAAACGGTATCAACCGAAGAACCGGCACACACGATCTGGTGGTCCGGAAGAAAAGCATAGATGGGTTTGCACTGGTGAGGGCAAGCAACGGAGACGCGAGGACGCGATCTAGACGCGTCTCGTTAATTGATGGCAGGACAGGGGCTCTTCAGGGTCCACAAGCGATCTTTTTTTTGATTGGACAATTGGCCGCCCCAACCCCATTATTCGCGACATGGAGACTCTGGGAGGTGATGTGTAGCAGCATGATAGGACTCAACTAAGTGCTGAGTTGTCATCGCACTGAGTCCACATCAAAATGCAGAAACAGACACGGGAGTGGACGTCACTACAGCCCAAAAAAGGAAACCCAAGATGTTTGTTAACACATACTATTGGCACGATGGTCCGGTCGTTCTTGGACGACAGCTGGAGCAGAGACTGCCAAGGTTGTTTCGTGGCCGAACTTGGTGAAGGGGGATCGCCCGATGTTGTTTGATTGTCTGCAGATGCCATGCAAAAACAGTGTCTACTTTCGGGCCTGGAATCGCTCCAATGTTCGAGAGCTCTTAACTATCCACTTCTCGCCCAAAGTCGATAAGTCGTATTTTCCGGGCATCCTTCGGGTCGAACATGGCAACCTTAGACCGAACAAGGAACCTTGCTGCTGCCGATTCCCTGGGCAACTCCACGTATGCGGCTGAGTTGTCGCCGCGAGCTTCTACCAGCTTGTTCATGAGCTGCTCTAGAAGATCGCGCATCTCGGCCGCTGCAGCGGAGGCCTCATCTCTTGGTCTCTTCTTGCCAGCTTCCCCTCGACTATCCACAGGAGCCCACATCTCGTCGATCCTCCTCTGACGCTTGTCCTGGTCTGATTCCCCCTTTGTCTTCTTCAGTTTACCGTGAGTGGTAAACCCTGCTTCCAAGTCGTTGGGATCAATGTCAATCAGGTCTCCTACCACTGGCCCACCGAGATCCTCAGCCGCCAGCATTGGCCCCAGATACTCCTCAATAAACTGATCTAGCTGCTTCATGAGAGTTGAAGTTTGCCTGTCCCAGTGCTCCTTTTGCTTTCTCAACTCAGCAATCCGCTCCTTTGTGAGCTGGTCTTCGCTTTTCTCCTCCTCATCCTCCAACCCTTCGCGTAAGGACTTGATACGGTTCTCCAACGCAGTTTTCAAAGCCTCTTGCTCACGAAGATTGGCCTTCTCGGCCTCTATCCGACGTCGAAGCTGCTCCAATGACTCTGCCTGGGCTGCGGCGCACTCCTGAGACTCTTGGATGGTCTGGTGTGCACGTCGCATCGCCAGCAGTGCCGGCAAGACCGAGCCAGGTGATGGCAGAACGGGCTCTGATTCAGCTAGGTGTTGGAAGGCTCTAGTTATGATCTCTACAGAATCTGTGGCCGAGTAATCGGCACCGACAGCTGAGTCTGATCTCAACTACAAGAGATAAGCTTTAGCTGGGCAATTGACAAGACAAATATGTGCCTACGTGAAAGATAAGGGACACACCTGTTGGATCGCATCCTCCAGCTGCTTTTCAATGCTTTTCAGCTCTTGAATGGTGCGCTCGAGCTGAGCTTCGTAAGTTCGATCGCTTCCACTTTGCGGACTCGAATCGACCTCCATCTCCACTTTGATACAGGACTGGTCTTTCTGAACGTAGACTCGATTTGGTACAGTTTGGACACAGTGTGCTAGAGATAGTCAAAGAATCGATTTCTTCTCGCTTCTCTGTTTTGGTTATCGAGTCTCGGAGAATTACTCCGTACAGCCGTATAGAGTAGTTGTCCGATTTCTACCAAGAGTGACACGTATTCTGCTGAATGGCCCGATCTGCACAGCTTGAAAGTCCAGGCTCAAGCCGCGTAACCACAGACCGGGTGGAATGGGCCGAAGTGCCACAGCCAGTTTGGGCGCGAGTGGATGTTGGAAATACCAAATACCAGAGTGCGACGCTGCTGCTGGAACGCGTTGATCTGGTTGGCGACTGCTGGCGACGAAGAGCGATCACCTGAAGTGGGCCCTTGCCCCACTCCACGGAAAATAAGCATCTATGATTGGTTGTTTGTCTGCACCGAGGGGCAAGCAAGGCAGCCAAGGCTGCAGCCAACTGGGGCCTTCAACAAGTTTCATCAACCGCTCCTTCCCACACTCTCCCAAACTCCTTCGAGACGCAACACTTTCCCATCAATCCCCCTTCTCCCACGAACCCCTTTTGCGCGTTCGCGCCTCCACGCGAGCCTGTTTTCTGCATCGCATCTGTCTGTTTCCAAGAGCCCTTTCCGCGATTCCATTCGGTTACGCTGGATCGCAGCCCTTTCAACCGCTGCAACAGTACCTGACCGGACCCTATCGCGACCGACCGAGTCTCCGACGACCGACGGCTTGGAAATCGCCACCTTTTATTCGATTCCTGGTTTTCGCACGGCCGCGCATCACCATAAATATCTCCTTACGACCGTTGATCGCGTTCCGCAGCGAAACGGCCGCCATCTGACTCATCCCCGCATTGGGAAGCGAGAAACAACTGCTTTTGGGAAGGAAAACTGGCAGCGTTTGCTGGTTTGACGGGCAAGGTTTGAGCTTCTACCTGCGTGTTTCCACCAAAAAAAAGCTGCCTTCACTCCAGCGCTTCAGCGCTTCACTGCCTTTCCGTTCACCACATAATTTCTCGCAGCCTGGCCCATCAATCCATCACCACTAACATCATCGACCTCACCTCACCACCGTCACCCTTCTCTTCACCACCCGCAACCGCGGTCTTCCTCGACAGCCCTGTGCTCTGCGCGTCGCTGCGCAGCACTCAAGTCGGGAACCTCATCTCCATCACTACACGCCCAATCCTTTCCCGATTTCTGGCCTGAACTTACTCCCTCTTCATCCGCGCCCCCAGCACGCCCGACTTTAGTAATCACAAAGCACACCCCATTTACCCGACCCAACCACTACACCTGCACGTTTTCCTCCCGGAAACCCCCCAGGTGTAGATAATTGCGATACTTCAATTGAGAGCGTCGATTGTTCCGACGACTTAGCAAAGCAACCTTTGCGCGACGTGAAGCAATAAGCCCAGGACCTTGAGCTTAATCCTGTCTGATTCCAACATGTCCGGTTCACCTCAGCCGACTCAATCGGCCAAGCGGCCTCTCGAGGAAACGTCCTCTCCCTCGGTTGGCGACCAGCCCGAGGCCAAGCGCCCGGCCCTTGACAAGGTCATCAAGGACCAACAGGTGGAGATTCGCGAGTCTATCAATAGCAGCAGCAACGCTCAGGCTGCTTCGACTGCGCCGGCCACCACTTCGGAGGCGAACGGAACACCCAAGGCCAATGGTGACAAATCTGACTCTAAGGACTCTCAGGGCGACACCGTGGTTCCGGATGCCTCGGATACCAAGCCAATTTCGAGCACCGCGAGTGGCAGCAATACACAGGCTCAGTCAAACCCTCCCCCTGCTGCCCATGATGAGACCTCTTGGATTCACATCCGTGCCGTCATCTCTAGCCCCGAGGCGGCCACTATTATTGGCAAGGGTGGTGAGAACGTCACCAAGATTCGTCAAATGTCTGGCGCTAGATGCACCGTCAGCGATTACCAGAAGGGCGCTGTCGAGCGCATCTTGACCGTCAGCGGCATTGTTGATGCGGTTGCAAAGGTACCTATGTCGCAAGCTGTGAGAGTTGCCAATTCTCGAGCTAACTTTTTGCTGTAGGCCTTCGGTTTGATTATCCGGACGCTGAACAACGAGCCGCTGAATGAGCCATCCAACCAGCACTCCAAGACGTACCCACTTCGTCTCCTTATCCCTCACGTTTTGATCGGCTCCATCATCGGCAAGGGCGGCGCTCGCATCAAGGAGATCCAAGAAGCTTCTGGCGCTCGTCTTAACGCCTCTGACTCATGCCTGCCTCTTTCCACAGAGCGCTCGCTTGTTGTTATGGGTGTGGCTGACGCCGTTCACATCGCCACCTACTATGTTGGCAGCACTCTCCTCGAGCAGTTGAATGAGCGTTTTGGCGGCGCGGCTGCATCGGCTTATGCCACGCGCAGCGGTGGCCCGGTTGGCGCTGTTCCTGGTGGCATGCAGGTGATTCCCTATAATCCCCAGCCCGCCGGTGGCCACTATGGCAACAGGGACGCCTATTACCGTGCTCGTCCGGACCCTCGGGCTCATCACATGCCTCCTCCGCCCTACGCGCAGCCGTACGGCCACCCTGCCCACCCCGTTCATCCTACTGCCGCCATGCCGATGCACTACGGAGCCACTCCCGCTACCGGCTACGGACCTGCTCCCCATGTTCAACCTCCTCATGTCGGCCATCCTGCTGCTCATCCCCATGTTGGCCCCCATGGGCAGCCCGTGGCCGGTGCGCACATGCCCGGTCAGACAATTACTCAGCAGATCTACATTCCCAATGACATGGTCGGAGCCATTATCGGAAAAGGCGGCCAGAAGATCAACGAGATTCGCCAGATTAGTGGGAGCGTGATTAAGATTAATGAGCCACAGGACAACAGCAATGAGCGTCTCGTTACGATCACTGGCACAGAGGAGTGCAATAGGATGGCTCTCTATATGCTCTACTCTCGGCTTGGTAAGCTCCGGGAGCAGCACGGCAAACAAACCCAACCTTGACAACACTAACAGCTACTCCACAACAGAAAACGAGAAGCACCGAATCTAATCGAGTACTCGGCGGATTGAAGTTTTGTTGTGGTAATCTCGTTTTCATCGATATGATATACTGGCGTTGGTAGTGACGGTGGCTAGGAGATAAAGGCAGAGAAGATCACTCGGGTTTTCCTGTTTGTTTTCTGCCCAAAGTCAGGTCACAAGTGGTCGCTTTCGGGTTCTTAGCCTTAATGAGTCATTGCACTACAAATACCCCCGTCCCAAACCCTTGCCCGTGGTTCCTCCTTGCACAGCCCTTGACTTTCCAATTTGCCGACTGTTGTTTATCACCTCCCTTTGACTGGTGCCCTCATGAGTTTGCCCATTTATCAAGTGCCTATCCATTCTTTTTGCCAGCCTCTCACTGCACGTAACAGCTGTGTCCAAACAGTCGATGGCTCGTCAATGCTTCGCAACTGATCTTGGCTAACTGTCTCGACGTTAGGCTTGCTGCCCAACTCTAGGCATTTAACTATAACGGACGGCATTCAGCTATCAGCTAAGGCGACTCGATTCTGCGATAGCTTCTCTTCAGCCATATATCTGTTGACAGAGGCTACAGGAAATGCAAATTTGAAACGCAAACATCAATCACTGAAAAGGTTAAAAGGGCTATCTCCTACGCTACCCAGCTGTGAGCCATATCCCAAAATCCCAACCAACTTCGCAATCTTCAATCAGCACAATTTTGATCAAAGAACGGAGCGAGCGACCATTTCCTCCCTCTAGCTTGGCACTCCCTTCTCCCACGCATCCTGATTGAAAGTCCTAACTCCCTTCAACGCCAAAAAGACATCCTAGATGGCTATGATGTGGGCCTTTCCATCCCTTTTTGATTTTTTTTTTATGAATTTCACTTTTGAATCTTCTGTCGGTTTACTTCTCACCGCGAACCCAGCTGGATGGTATTAATGTAATTAGCATATGGGACAGATCTTTTCGATGAACACAACTTAATTGGGAGAGGAACGCACTTGTTCCACAACTGGCCAAAAAAGCCAGCAGGGGGGCGCTGTTCATTCAAGCTCTGCCGACGAGCGACAGCAGCAGGATCGTTTGAGCGCTTTTGGGCCTGGAGGGACTCGAAGAGAACCTTGGAGGACTGGACGTTCTTGTCAGCAAGATGCTGTCTTTGTCGACTGTTGTTCAACTTGGAAAATAGGATTACACGTACCCTGCGAGGGGGTGGTGCAGTAGAACTTGTGGTGGTCGCCCCGCTGGTGCCGCTTGTGCTCATGGCCGAGGTGATGGAAGAGGTTGAAGCAGTCGACCCCTGACGGCCAGCGCGATACTCGTTCGGTGAAGGCATGTTATCCGCCATGATGAGTGACGATTATTTGATGTGCTTGGTTAAATTTGGGATGACTTAATATTTGCAGCAGACTGGTAACTGAAAGTCTTCTTGGGGATACTGGGTTAATAAAGGACGGAGAGAGCCGCTGTGCTGAGTCCTACCGCAAGGTCAAATCAACGAGCTCTTGGGCGTTCTCCGCATTTCTTAGACGGTCACGGGTTCTAGCCCAGAAAACCGGGAGTCAATCATAATGACTTCATAGCCCGTATCAGTCGAGCTGTTTGCCCTTCGCTCTATGTATCGCCACAGGATTCTTGGTCTTTCTGCACACGGGTTTGGGATTCGGCCACGTGCCTGCCCCTCTACATCTCGGCATTCCAGAACCCATGCCTTCGATGTTCCGACCCACCATACCATTCAAAAGCCCAGAGTTCTCGGGGCACTTTTGGAAACTGGTCTGCCATCAGTAAGATACTATTGGCAACTTGAACGATATGCAAGCCCTGTAAAAGGGTAAGATATCGCTGAACATGGAGCTGCAACCCGGAGAGAGGGTCTGTGACGTCATTGTCCCCACTTGTCGACCGCTGCCCTGTGTCCTTGAGGGGTTCGATGTTCGCTCTCTCTCCGTATTGGGGTGTATGGCACCAAAGTTGTCGGAAATAAACCTTACACTCAAGCTAACACGGGGAGCGCCGAATGCACAGATTGGATCCGAAGTTATCGATTACAAGGAGAGTTACAGTATGCGATGGTAGACGGGAGCGGCTTGAGTGGGGCAATGAGCAGGCGGAACCCCGCAACGGCCTCTCAGCGAGTTGATCAGCGCAAGTCTCAGTTGTGATCCAACTTCTTCCTGGAACACTCAACTCCAGAGCAGTCACCCAGATACCAGTTCATGAGATAATAATTTCAATGCTCTAATCATATGGTATTGAGATGAACGGCAGCTCATCGACCTTGGCATCGCTCACGGTTGCTCTCCATGAAGTGTCGACTCTTCGGTCGTCAGCTACTAAGTGTTGTGCCCCCGAGGGTCACAAAATACTTGGCTGACGTTGAAAAAAGCCTGGTCTAATGCTTGCTAAGTCGGCTTGCTTACTCTCGAGTCAGTCATTTCGAGAAAGCATTTTCCTATCCTTGGTTGTTCTCTCCCTGCCCGGAAAACTATGAGTCGGGAAAGGCAACTAATCTCTTTGCAGAGAACAACCCTGATGTTATGAACGCTCTGGCTAAGAAACTCGGCCTCTCTGACTCTCTCTGTTTCTACGATGTGTATTCGTTAGACGAAACCTCCCTGCTCGCTCACATTACCCCGCCCATCTACGCCCTACTAGCCATCATTCCTAAGACCTCAGCATGGCGGAGAGATCGTGAGGCCGAAGATGCCAAACTTGGTGATCCAGCTAGCTACTG
>JAAFKN010000042.1:0-28422 GCA_011800035.1 Thermochaetoides dissita | reverse complement strand
CATCGGGGATCAGTTGCCAAGACTTCGAGGATCAGTTGTTCTTGGCACCGATCTCCTGCGATCGCGGATCCTCCCCGATGTTTACCGATTGGTTGTAACATCGACCTTAATTACCTATTTGGTTAGAACATGTCTGGCTGCCTTGACAATTTGCATTGATGCAACATTCTGTTGACCCAGGAGAGAACCAATTAGGAAATCATTCATTGTGAGATGCCAGATATGAAAACTTTCAGCGAAAGAGGTTTGTGAATGGTGGATGCCCTGTGTCGGTGAACTGTGATATGTTCACACCGGGTGTGACTAAAAGGCCCCACATCAGCTCTTCAGCCCCCGCCAGCCTTACGCTCTACATAGACCCACACTGGCCTCGCATGCCAAGACTCTGTCTGGCCCCGCTCGGCCCCAAAATTTCAGAGCTGGCTGCAAACAACAAGCAAAAGTCGACATCAAGTTCAACAATTCAACAGTCAGTCGGTCGGCAGGGAACAAGAAAAGGAAAAGCGACAAATCTGTATCACCTTATGTTTAGCGGCTAATGCTCCTGGTTAATCTGGCCGAACAAGCCCTTCCAGGGACACATTATCCTCGTTGAAGCATCGACGGTCATCCCTCATCACGGCCTCGACTTGATGACGACAGAACAAGCGAAGCCCACTCCGCAAACAACCTACCCCTTTGAACACTCAACCAAAAGCTCTGTTGAAACATAACACAAAATGTCGGCTGCATCTTCACAACACGTCCTCCTCTCCCCCGCCGAGCTCGCCTACCTGCACGCGTCGCTCTCCCTGACGCCGCCAATCCGCCCGGACGGCCGGTCGCCGACACAGTTTCGTCCGCTCATAGCCGAGACTGGCATCCTGCCTGGCGCGAACGGCAGCGCGCGCGTGTGTTTCGCGGACGGCACCGAGGCGATTGTGGGCGTCAAGGCTGAGGTCGAAAAGACGGTCTCCCGCAGCAAGGAGGATGAGGAGGTTGGGTTGCTGGTTGCGAGCGCGGGTGACATGGATGTCGATGATGAAGAGGGGGGTGCCAAGATCGGTGCGGATAACAGGACGGGCGAGGCATCTTGGGTTGAGATAACTGTTGAAATTCCTGGGGTTAGAGATGACGACTCGGGGATGGTTTTTTTGGCGCAATTGTTAGGGGAGGCGTTGCTGGCAGATGGGGAGTTTGTGAAGAAGTTGTGGATTAATCGGCGGTACCATTGGAAGTTGTATATTGATGTAAGTTTGCTACTGATGGCTTGGAGTACGGAAGTGACGTTCAACTGACCTGCTAACAGATCCTGCTCATCTCACCACCACTTTCGTACCCCCTACCCCTCCTATCCCTTACAACTCACCTTGCGCTCCTCTCGACCCGTCTACCGCGTTTGAAATCCGAAGGCGATGAAGACCCTTTCTTTGACGACGACTGGGCTGTCGCTCCCTATCTCTTCCCTCGCTCATTATCAGCATCAAGATCTTCCGAATCCTCGCCGACACAACCCACTACCCGCCCTCCGATCACTCTCCTCGTCATGGCCGTCGGGAACAACATACTCTTTGACCCTTCCAAGGAAGAACTAGCCGTCGCCGATGTGGCGCTGGCTGTCTCAGTCACCGCGACCGATGTCGATCCGGACGAGAGCGACGTGCAAAAAGGAACAGCCACGGCCACGGCAGGGCCAGAAGGCGCCGACGCCGCGAAGCGCGGCAGGAAACTGCGCCTTCTGTCTATCCGCACGATCGACCCGCCGTCGAGGCTGACCCCCCCCGGTGTGCCCAACTCAGCAAATCCAGCAGCTATCTATGGGACGACGAGTAGTAACAGCACGAATGGAAATGGACAACAGCAGCAAAAGAATGAGAGCGAGAAGATTTCAGAGCCGATTGAGCCCATCGAGGGCGTCTGGAGGGCTCCGAGAGGCGGTGCGAAGAGACTGGTGCTTGGGGCCTTGGTGCAGAAAGTACTGGAGAAAGGGGGCGTGGTGGACGAGGTGTTGGACGCCCTGGAGGGTGTCGAGCTGACATAAAGCTGCTTACGGGGTTTGGTTGCCGGCGTGGTGTTTGTGGAGAGAGATGGGAATTGGTATCTCTATGTTGTGTCTGTCATGGCATGACCGGCTCTGTTTTGTGGCCCCCTTTTTCTTCCCAACCTTTCTGCGCCTGACCCTTCTTTACAAAACCTCTAAGCCCCTGCCCCATCACGGCGGTATTTTACACAGTTGTAGATGTACATATCCATCTGTCGCTATAGAGGGAGACAGACGGGAAAGTAATCAAAAGATACCCAGCCACTTCCCCTTGACCTGCTTGACGACTTCCTGCCGCTCCTCGTCGGTCAGCGGCCTCACCTCCGGGTCCTTTCTCTGCTTCGTTTCCTCCTCTTCTTGCAGCCGCTGCTGCTCCTTCTCCTCTGCCGCCTTTCTCTTCTCCTCCTCGACCTCCTCATCTGTCTTGATATGCGCCATCGGCTGGTTGAACAGGCCGACCTCCTCAGGAAGACCGTGCGCCTTGCGGTACGCACGCCGCTTGGCCACGTCCTCGACGTAGCGTTTGCGCTTCTCAGCGATCTGTGCCGACTTGTGCGCCTCGTGCAGCCGCAGTACCTCGATTACCATGTACAAGGAGGTGAGCGGGCGGGTGAGGAAGTCCGAAGTTGAGGGCAGCATGTCGGCGAAGGGCGAATTCTTTTGGAAGTCGAGGACGAGGGTCCAAATGGTGAGGACTGTGAGGGTACCCTGCATAGCAGTTAGAATGTTGTTTTGAGAAAAGATGAAGGCCACGTGGGTTAGACATACAAGAGTGATGCTGACATGGATCCAGCGACTATGGATGAACTTGTATGCTTTGGACCCCGGCGGTGGCGGCAACCCTGGGTAGTGCTTCTCTTCCTGAACCTTCTTCTCCTCGGCACTGAGGTCGCCTCCATAGACACGAGGAGTATCTTTCCTTGGTAACCTTGAAGGATGTGAAGGAGGGGTGAAGCGCTCGGGCTTTGCGAGCAGGCGTTGACCTTGGGCGTTGGTAGGAGGTTTGCTGTAGCTGCTAGATAACCGGATGATAATGGGAGTTGAGGGGGTTAACTGAGATGCCCAAGCGGCCGGCACCCTAACAATGATCTGACGCCACCATATTGAGCCTGTTTGTGGGAGCAGGAACCGCGGGATCGTCGCCGTCGCGGAGGACATGGCTGGAGCGGAGGGGTCGTTTTATATCGCTCGGGTCTTGTGGGAGAGGCAATTGAGGGCTTGGAAGCTTTCGGATGTCTCCCTCTTTCTGTTTGTTCAAGATTAAGGCGATACAGCCTTAATTTGAGCGTCTGGGAAGCTTATGGTCGCCGAGTGACGTGACTAATGTTGAGCTTGATTGTCAACTTTCCCTGCCAGCGTTCTCAGTAAAATGGAGCACAGTGCGCTTAGCCAGTGCCGTCACTGACTTAGTGGGGTGATCCGCCCAGACCATCGCAGCCGCGCATGGATGGCTGAAGCTTTGGTCCACCAGCCCCTCGCCCTATGTAGCTGGAGAATGAGGCGGTGCTGTGAGGCTTGACAGAGCCAGTCAGGCACTCAAGAAAACAGGGAGCCCGGAACGGAGAGACCGGATTCCGGAGAGACCGCTGCCGAACGATCCCGAGTTTGCCCGCCATGAATGACTAACTGGCCGCCTTTGATTGGCCAATGTATGCACATAGCGGGCCCAAACCCCAAGCCTACAGTGGCTCCTTTGGAGAAGACAAGGGCTTGGCTCGGCGTCATGCTGCGGTGAAAGTGCTGGACGGAAGTGGATGCCAAAAATTTCCGGCCAATGCCTGCGGGCGCAAATCGCAAAGCGGGCTGAGCGGAGGGCGGCGGCCAACAAACATCTGCGCGACGTGGTCCCGATTTTTTTTCTCGACTCTTCCTCCTTCTCTTTTCTCTTCCATAGACACTCTCGGCCACGATTTCCTAACCTTCTCTGTTATCCCTCCGCCAATCCGCCTTCCTCAACACACCTTTCTCTTTCTTCGTAACCTATAACCGTCAAGATGGGCTTCAGCCAGGGTGAGTACTGCCCGCCCTAGCGAGTCTGCGCCCAACCTCCGTCCAGACTCCTGCACAATCCTGCCGCGGCCGCCTAGCCAATTGGCATTGCATGTGCCTTCAGTATACACTGGTGGCAGTCCTGGCAGGCGACAACCGTCGGGCTGGAAACGTTCAAACACAGGTCGGTGTCTGTCGCCTGCCAAAGACCTCGCGACCCTCGTCGTTGCGCAAGCACGTGCGCCATTTTCACCCTTGGACACAGAGGTGGATGGGTGCACGGTGAGGCACCCAGCACGGCCCGGCAGGCCGCAGAACGGATCGAGAGGCATTGGACACTGGACGAGACGCATTCCATGTCTATCTGTTTCGGCGCAGAACGTTTTGCTGACGGCGCGATGACACAGGCGATGCTAAGAAGGGTGCCAACCTCTTCAAGACCCGGTGCGCTCAGTGCCACACCGTTGAGGCTGGCGGCGGCAACAAGACCGGCCCTGCTCTCCACGGCCTCTTCGGCCGCAAGAGCGGTGCCGTCGAGGGCTACGCCTACACCGATGCCAACAAGCAGAAGGGTGTCGTCTGGGATGAGAACTCTTTGGTGCGTCTAACCCCCAAGTTATCCTGATATGCAGTCATACAAAGTGAGCTGTGGCTGACCCACCTGCAGTTCGAGTACCTTGAGAACCCCAAGAAGTACATCCCCGGCACCAAGATGGCCTTCGGTGGTCTGAAGAAGGAGAAGGACAGGAACGACCTCATCACGTATGTTACCCCCGATGCTCGGTCGATCTCTGACGATGCACATGCTGACTCCCCTCACAGCTACCTCAAGGAGGCTACTGCTTAAACTGCGGCGTAATTCGGAGTTGGGGTGTCTGTTGTATTATTACTAATAGAAAACTGCCCCGGGGTAGAGCGAAGTTCCTTGATGCGTCCTATTCGCTACCTACCATTGTTTTGCATTAGACGGGGGAACCGGATGTTGTAAAGGGCTTCAAGCACATGACACATACCACGACAACACCTGTACTACTGTACCATAGACGCAAATTTCACTAGACGAGACGAGAGGACGTGCTTGGCGACCTGATGAAATGATTCCCGACTCCTTTTTGACATTAAAGCTGCGCTCCATAATGCCTGGGGTATGATATCTTGCTAACCCGTCTGTATGCGAGAGAAATAAGCCCAAACATGACCGTCCTTAAAACCCGCTATACATGTACTTCTCCGGATCCCTGACACTGGGCTTGACCTCGTTGAGCGCCTTCTCCCAGTCCTCCATCGTAATGACCGGCTCGATCTCTTCCTCCTCTGCGACGCTGCCGCCCTCCTTGCGCTTTTGCTGTCTCTGCGTATACACCCTCTCCAAGCAGGCCTGAGCCGCCGCCTGCATCAGATTACCCAGATCAGCGCCGGAGAAGCCAGTGCAGCGCAGATCCAGGGCCACCTTCTCCAGGTCGGCATCCGTGGTCCCTTGTTGCTGCTGCTCAGCGGCAGCATCGGTCATATCCACATCCTCCTCGCCTGTGGCATCCTTCTTCTTATCATTCTTAGCCACCTTGACCGTATTGCGGTACAAGGTCTTCAGAATCTTCACCCTGTCCTCGGCTGACGGCAGGCCAACATAGATCGACGTGCCCAACCGACCAGGGCGACGAATAGCCTCGTCGATCATGTCCGGTCTGTTTGTTGCGCCAATGACGTAGATACCACTACGGTCACCCACACCATCCAGCTCCGTAAGCAGCGTGTTAACCACGCGCGCGCTCGCATCCGAAAGCGAGTCATCACGCCTTGGTACCAGTGCATCCATCTCATCGAAGAAGAGGATACACGGGGCAGAGGACTTGGCGCGCGAGAAGAGCTGGCGCACAGCCCGCTCCGATTCGCCCACGTACTTGTTGAGCAGCTCGGGGCCCTTGATGGAAATAAAGTTGGCCTTGGACTCATTGGCGACCGCCTTGGCCACGAGGGTTTTACCGCAGCCGGGGGGGCCCCACAGGAGGATACCCGCTGCCGGCTTGATGCCGACGCGGGTGAAGAGCTCAGGATTTTTAATGGGGCCGATGATGGACATCTCGAGCTTCTTGCGCACGTCCTCCAGCGCGCCGACGTGCGACCAGGTCGTGTCGGGGATTGTGCTGAAGCCCTCGCGCTTGGAGGCCGGCTGAACCAGGGAGACAGCCTTGCGGAACTGCTCCATGGTGATCTTGGTTGAGGGCCACGAGACCTCTTCGTCGCGGTGAGCCTCGAGCAGGAGCCAGTCGCGCTGGGGCTGGGAAACGCCGGCTAAGTGGTCGGCTGGGTGCTTAGCACGCGCTTGGGCAAGAAGGTAGTCGATGTTGGCTTGGAAGGATTCCGAGACTGCGGCTTTGACTACGTACTGCAGGTCGCTGCCGACGTAGCCCGGAGTCATCTTGGCCAGCTCCTTGAAGTTGATGTCGTCGGCGAGCGACAGATCGCGAGTTAGGGAACGCAAGATCTGCTCACGAGCACGTTCGCTCGGCATGCCTATGTCAATCTCGACGCCAAAGCGGCGACGGATAGCCGGATCCAGGAAGTCCGGACGGTTAGTGGCAGCGAGGACAACCACGTTCTTCCCCAGCGGCGTGTTCTGCCGGACGCGGTCCATGCCATTCATGATCTCGGCGACGATACGACTCTCCATGCCTTTGTTGGCGCTCTCGCGACGGCCGGCGATGGCGTCGATCTCGTCGAGGAAGATCAGGCAAGGGGCAAGCCTGATGGCTTCGTCGAACACATCGCGGATGTTCTTCTCCGACTCGCCTGATGTCCCACCGATAACGCTTGGGGCTGACACTGGGATGAAGGCCACGCCGATGCTGCCCGCAATCGCGTGTGCCAGAGTCGTCTTGCCACAACCCGAAGGACCATGTAGCAGCACGCCGTTGTCGTAGCGGTAGCCCATCTTCTCGCATGCCTCACCACCGCGCAACGGGAACCATACCTCCTTCAGCAGCCGCTGCAGCGTGTCATCTACACCAGCAATGTCCAAGATGGATACTTTGGTCGGTGGTGTCCGGTCGATCTCCTTCGGCGCCGCCTTGCGCTTCTTCGGCCGCGGCTCGCCGTTGGGCTGTCTGTCGGTGCTGCTGGCGGGAGGGGCTGGCCCTGTAGAAGTGGTCGGGGTGTCAACAGCCATGCTTCCTGTCACAGCTGGAGTGGTAGGAGCAGGTGTGCTCGCAGCAGGTGTCGCAGTTGAGCTGGTGTCGGCGCCCTTCTCCCCGTTGGCCGCCTTGGCCCCCGGCGATGAAGCAAACCCCCACGACTTCGCAATCTGGCGGTTCAGCAGATTAGCGTCGCGCTGTGCCTGCGCAGCTTTCTCACGCTCGCGCTCGCGCTCCTGGGCCTCGATCAGGTCGTCTGAGTCGGTTTCTTCGTCGGCTTTGACCTGTTCCTTGCGGACGGCCAGCACCCGCTCGATAGAGTCCTCCAGCATGCGCTTCTTCTGACGCGCGAGGCTTGAGTTCGAGCGCTTGATCGTGTCGTAGACATAGTCAACCGTCAGGCGCGGCCGCTTACCGTTTTCGTCTGTCCCCTGTTGCTCGAGGTTGAGCACGATGTTGTACACATCGCGGTCGAGTCCCAGCCGGAGCGTGGGACGCCGCGACATGACTGCGGGAGAGTGGGGGGAAGCAGAAAAAAAAGAATAAAAAGAAAAAGAGGGAAAATGGAAACTGGGTATACGCCCTATTAGCTCCTTCAGGGTATCATGGAGCTTACATCAAAACGACATTGCATGGGGTGAAATTGCAGCTCACATTCCACGCTTCATGCATCTTTTCGTTGTTTATTTGCTCCGGATGGAAGAAAAAACTGCCTGTGAAATCGGCAGGGTGCCACAAACGCAGACAGTGCGCGATCAGCTATCGCCAATCCGGCACTGTAATTAGCACTGTGCAGCTCCACAAGCATTAGTTCTGGGCCCCGCGATATCTGCACCTTGACCCAGATTCAATGATGGACCAAATGGATAACTTCCAAGTACATCATCTCTTCATCTCGATTCCAGAACATCAGGAGTTTGTCTGAATGTCCAAGTCAGATCAAGTGCCATATCGTTTATACGTATTCTGATACGTAGTAATACACGTAGGTACTCTAGCCAAATGCAAGCCCACCTCCATCATATATGCAGTCGTCCGCCCCAATGCCAAAAGCCAAATCAATAACATGCCTCCCACCGCCGCCACCTCTAGCATTTTTATACATGTTATCCAGATGCCTCATACATGAAGAGTATGTGCGAGACAGGGGGATATATCGGTACAGTCCCTGAGGTATGTGTCTTTTTGTGAAAACAAGAGAGTTAAAGTCATAAGATAACATAGCGTGGCCATAAATAGAATCGTGCAAAACAAACAAGTGAACACCGAGTCCTCACAAGCCCGTCGGGCTCATGGTTCCTCCATGGCCTTGATTCGCTTCTTGAGGAACTCGAACGAAGAGAAGAAAATGGCGTTGACAGCGCACGAGCGGCCCATAGACACGCCCAGGCCGCGGTACATGTTTCTCTGGAAGAACCGGATCTTAACCGGTTCGACCTTTTGGCCCTTGGAGTACATGAGCGAGTTACGCTGGTAGATGCTCTTGGCCGAGTCCACAGGGTCTGTTTGATGTCAGTCAAGTTGCTACTATACCATACAAAAAGGACTGGGGAACAGCATACAGATCAAGGCCCAGGAGACGATACCACACAATCCGCCAGCAACAAGAACTGCTAGGGGGCTGGAGTGGGTGCCATCGCCGCCAAATGTGGTCAGCAGCTGTTTGCTGCTTTCGTACGTCATGAAGTATGTGGCTGTTCCGAGAGTGTCGCGCACTGAACAACAGTCAGCATAGGAACCTGAAACTGGCTGCAGAAGAAAAGCCTTACTCAAATGCAAGCTAAACCCGGTATACAGACCGCCAAACCCGCGGTGTTTGATAATGTTACCGAGAGTCTGGAAAGTGCCCTTGTTCTGGTAGCTGGCCGCGATCGCATGGCTCTCGGGCCGGGGGCAGTTCTTCTTGTCTGCCATCAACACGGAGACCTGGGCGCTCAGCTTAGTGAGTTCAAAAGGACCTGAAGAAGATCATGTTAGTCCAGTAAATGCTAAACAAACCGCAAATCAGGCAACTTACAAGCAATGACGGTAATACATGACCCGGCCGTCGCGCCAGCCGCACCAAACGTGGCAACAGACCAAAAGTTAGGATATGATCCCCGCGAGCTGACATGGCCTAACACATCAACACCAAAGTTGCGCTCGACCCATTCACAATAAGCAAGCTTCGCCCGTTGGTAAATCGAGAACGACACAGTCCGCACAAGCGTGATGCTCGCCATCGGTGCCGTGACTCCTAGATCACAAACAAACAACGATGTCAGCCGATCTCTCTCCAAGCTTCCGTAGAACAAGACGATCAACACACGGTCAACCAAACTTGGCCAAGTCGTGTTAAGCCCATACCTCTAAAGAACCCCCTGAGGTGCTCCCTTTGGTAAGTATGCCGCACGCAGTCGAGGAACCCTGCGTATCGGTAGGTCTGCATACGCGTCTTAACACTGTCAAGGGGGAAGGTAGTCAGCGTCGAGAGCACGCTAGACGCCGACGCAGCGACCTCAATGCGGTACTGCTTTACCAGTCGCTGGAAGCTCGTTAGTCCATTGCCCGTAGAAGCAGTGCCAACTGCCGCGGAAGGGATGGCCGACGTAGCGGCTGCGGTACTACTACTAGCCTTCAAGGCAGCCGCAGCAGCCGCAGCCGTCGCCAATCGCGGGTCGGGACATAGGTCTTCATCAGGCAGGCCGTTTCGCTGGCTCAGGTTGCCGGGCCTCTGTTGCTGCTGAGCCGTTTGTGAAGAAGAATACGGTGTGGGCATCGCGGAAAGTAAGTGTGTGTGTTGCAGGCAGTGGACTGGGGCATTTTGTAGCGACGGACCCCTGCTCCTGCTGTCGTTGTTGTCAGGAGTTGGGAGACTGGCGTAAGGGTGGCAGCGAGAGCTATCGTTTGTGTTGTTCGTCGACGTAGCAGCAGTTGTAGCAGTTGAGGAAGTGGCAGTTGAAAACTCAGCAGCAGTCATTTCACAGGCGACCGTCTCGACTCTTATAGACCCTCAGGACGCGCTCCTTCACTGACGCCTATGTTTCCGTTTTGGTTTGGCTTTTCTGCTTTTCGTGTTTTCGTCTCAAGTGTTGTTGCATCTCAGGGCCGGCAAGCATACAACCTCCGATGTCCGCCTCCCACTCAAGCAGCCGTCAGCTCCCCCAGACGGTGGCCCGGCAATCAGACAGGAACCGAGACCCCGATCTTCAGCAGCACAGCGGCAAAAGAGCCCTGTTTAGCAGTTTTGAGGATGCGTATGCTCCTCAAACTGCCTGTCGCATGCACGGGGCCGAACGCTTCTCTTATGATGATGATGTCCTTCGGAGCAGGCGGGCGCTCGTCTGCTGCGGGAAGCACAAGTTACTGAGGAGGGGAGGGTCGGAGATCGAGGGAAGAGCGGAGAGCTTGCCGAGTAAACTGCCCTCCGAGGCGAGATTAAAGCCCTACTCAAAAGTTATAGAGAACTAAAGGAGGTCGAGTACCGACGCCAATTGGCTAGCTCACGGCGGGGAAGTCGCGTCGAGTGGTTTGTGCGACGGCGCAGCGCAAAGGAGGATACTCGGGGGATGCGCGACAAGTGGCAAACGGGCTGTGGTCGGCAAGCCAAAGGTCGTTGAAAGTAGGTTGGGCAGAGCTTGGGGGGTGCGAGTGCAGCTCAATTGCGGGGTTGCAGCTGCAGCACAAAGACGCTTGTCACGATGGGATGGAATGCTTGGGCGGTGGTGGGTTTTGGTCAAAAGCTCCCGCCGGGGCAGCGATCTCCTTGGACGCAGAACAGATGCTGCAGTGGGAGGCTCTCCACCACAGTCACAGGACGCAGCGGTCCACGCTCGGCCCTGACGACTCAGCGCCCGAAATCGAGCTGCGGGGCCGACCTCGGCGTCGGGAGGGCAGTGCTGGGCCTGGGTAGCGCGTCAGAGACGCGATTCACAGGTAACAGGAGCACTTGGGCAGAGATTCAAATGGGAGAAGTATGAGATCGAACTGTCGAGAACTCAGCGTCACTGCAAATCTCTTTGCATGCCAGCTTCCCAATGATAGCGGCTCGTACCGTGGCAATGTACCGGGGAGCTGCCACCACCAACGTCATTGCTGCAGCATAGCCTGCCCAATCGGGGCACCCCTGCAGCTCCCGCTCGTTTACCGGTCAAAAACTGTGTCTCGTTTGTTACATTTACCCTCCATGTCATAGCCGCCACAAGCCCGTCCAGTTTCATCGATTAATCTGTGTATGTGGCATATGTAGTACATGGTCAGATTTCTGTGTCGAATCTGGCATACATGTGTCTAAACCGCTGCCTTTGCCCGATTTGCCCCTAGGATGTGCTGATGAGATCAGGATGCAGTCTCACAGTGGGCACATTCATGACTTTTCCTGCCACGGACCAACGATCTTAATGCCCCACTCGGAGGGCTGCATCACTCTGTCTCTTCCAACGCCGACTCCGACTCGACTCGTTCATTCGATGTCCGTCGGCTTTCGACACCCGTCACTTGCGACCAAAGAGATCCATTGGACGATGATCGGACAGTGAGGTGGGATGCTTTGGACCCCTCTGAGTTCCTTCAGTGCCAACTTCCATTCCAACTTCTCTTGCGCAGATCAAAACCATCATAACGGTAGCCATGATCTTGTGAAGCAAGCTGTTATCGCCCACATTTTGCTGATTGCGCACCATCTCGGCACCGGCCGGCACACTCCCGGGGGTGCGGAAGCAACCTTAAAAAGACGTGATGCGGGAGGTGTGTGTGGGGCAAGTTATCGGCACCAGGCTGGACATGAGCGCACCACACGCAGGAGGCTCTCACAGAGCCCAGAGAGACAACCTCACTGGCGCTGCTTGTCATCTCAGACACAGATGCATCGTGTCATTGAGCATGGCAATGGTTCGCTCATAGTGCTCGTACTCCGTCCCACTGATGACATCGTTCCTTTCCCGCCGAATCACATCAGCTCTCGATTCAAGCACCCTCACTCCAGCAGAAATTTAGCCGAAGAACTTACCTAGCCTTCCCTCCCTTCTTCATCTTCTCTTCCTGTTTAGCTTTCATCTCCTGCTGCTTGAGCACTGACTTCCATGTGGGCGTCCGCGTGGGGCTAAACCGCTCCCAGTGCACGCGACACAAGTTCTTTAGGATTCGGTGCTCGATACCGCGCTGCTGGGCTGCGGCGTTGAAAAACCAAATGGTGCGCCGAATGCGCTCTGGCTCAAACTTGCCGTTGGGATCACGAAATCCTGCGCGCAACTGCTGTGTCAGCGACCATCGCGACGGTTGCGAAAACTGCACCGCCCGAAGCCCGGCGCGCAGGAGCTTGCGGTAGGCATGAATGAGCTCAAGCTTGTCTGGCATTGCTGTTGCGAGACAGGGGAATGGCGTCAAGCCGAGAATGACGGCGACGGTTGAGAGATTTGAGTTGGCCCTACCAATGGGAAGGCCAGAAAAGGTGGGTGAATGGTGCACGGACCACAGGGGTCCAACAACACAAGATCGCAGGTTTGTTTACAGTACCCTAAGCCCCTCAACAACACTTGTCAAAGTTGCATTGAAACCACCTGTACTGAGCTTGATAAGCTTTAGAGAGGGCAGGCATTTGCCCTGAATCTCTGGTTGAAGAATCTAAAAAGCCCTCTTACCTATTATGGCAGCCTGGGCAGAGATTTACAGCACTCTCGCTTCAGGGGCAAGCGATCTCGGTAAGGCAGATCTTGTCCCTTGGTATTCAAAATCTATTTATCGTAAGATCTCGTTCATTCTTACTCATCTCAATCCTCTCCTTGCCCAAGTCTCGTATATCGTCCACCGGTTCTCGAATCGTTCGAAGTCCCACGGCCCATCACCCTGGCAACGAAGCCTTTGAAGACGCCTCTCCCGTCACCAGCAGCATGACTAGCTGAATGCTTGCTGTCGTCATTGCCATGACCAAGGCCGATACCGTCTGGAGAGCCAGGACGCAAAAGAGCGTCGGACTCGCCAGAGCTTTGGGTACGACTTTCGTCTCCAAAGAGAGCGTCCATCTCCTCGAGACGGACACCGCGGGTCTCAGGGTAAAGGGTATAGACAACGACTAGACTGACGATGCAAGAAAAGGCGTGAATCAAATACAGCCTCCACGTGATCCAGTCCTGCAAAATTGGCGTCATCTGGCCCACAAGCCAATTGCATGCCCAGTTGGTTGCCGTCGATAGGCTAGCACCCTTGGAACGAATCTTTAGGGGCAGGATCTCCGGGGGATAAAGCCAAGGGACCGGGCCCCATGAGTAACCGAATGCCGCATTATAGATTACGACAAGAAGGACAACGATTTTTGGTGTCGATGAGATGTTGAGGTACATGAAGTACGAGATAAGTGCTAAGGCCATGGCCATAGCGATGGCTCCGGATAGCAAAATCGGCCGCCGCCCCCATCGGTCTACTATGTACCATGGTGGAATTGTCGACAGGAAGTAGGTGATGCCGTTGATGCCTGTCATGAGGATAGCGTCGTGACCACGCCAACCAGCTTGCTCAAATACAAGCGGGGCGTAATAGGAGATAACATTGATCCCGTTGAACTGGGCGAGCGCCTGGGCTGACATGGCGATAAAAACACGCTTTCCATAGCGTCTGAACATGTCGCGATATGTTCGTTCGCCTTCTTGCCTTTGAAGGAGGACGTCGAGCTTGATCTCGCGAAACTCATCTCGGGCACGAGGGTTGTGGATATCTCCTTCACCGTATAGGTTGGCAATCACCACCATACCTTCCTCGTCATGGTCGTTATCCAAAAGCCATCTGCCGCAATGTTAGACTCAACGTTGGCTTCCTCGACCTGAGACTCAGCAACGTACCTAGGAGATTCTACAATGATCAAGCTGCCCACAGCAAGTAGGGCGCCCATGATGCATTGCATGAACAAAGGTAACCGCCACGACAAGTTGCCCTTGATAAACCCGCAGAAGTAGTCCACCCAGACCGAGGCTGTGTACCCAATAATGTTCCCAGAAAATTCGATGCATGCGAGATGACCACGGTTGTGAGGTGGCGAGATCTCCGACTGGTAAACTGGAACGATTGTTGACAGCATGCCAACACCAACACCAGCAAGGACTCGGCCAATCATCATCATACCCATGGTGTGGGCAAATGTTTGCAAAGCACCTCCGACAGAGAAGATGCATGACCCGTACAGGATGGTCTTTCGGCGTCCAATGATGTCACCGATTCTCCCAACCAGGAGAGAGGATATGAGGGCGCCGATTTCGAGGATGGCAACCATGGTTGCGATTTCGGCTGATGTGGGATCATGGAAGTACTCCTTGAAGTACTCTCCTCTGCACAATGGTCAGTAACAATACCTGTAGGCACAGCAGGAACAGACTAACGTAATAATTCCCGACATAACTCCCTGGTCATATCCAAAGAGGAAGACCCCTAACGAAACAAAAATAGAGGTAAAATATCTGTGATCAAACATCAGCACATTGAAGAAAAAAAGGATCAACGGGCTCGACCAACAGTAAAGGCTTGCCTGTCAAGCCATGAATCCCCTTAGAGCGTCCCATAATGAAAGCGGCAAGCAGACGCTGAGCCCAGGGTACTTCGCGATGCACGACGGTAGGTATCCGGATCCTATCTTTGCGCAGACTGGCACGGTCTTGCGACGAGGACCGACTACCTGAAGATGGCGATGCTGACCCCGAACGGGCTCGATTATGCTGGCGCTCTTGCTGGCGCTTCAGCACGCCAACCAGGATCTGGTCGTCGAGAGCTTCCTGTTCTTCTAGGTGTTTGCGCACTGGATCGTCGTCACCGCCGTGCTGATCTCCAATGTCGCCGGTGTCTGTCCAGCTTCCAAAGGAGCTAAGATCGTCGTCGTCAGGTTGTTGCTGGTGGTAGTTGTATTGGTCCTGTTGTTGCCGGGAGTATTGCCGGGAGTATTCGCCCGGGAGGGGAATTGTCCGCAACGGGATATTGGAGGGAAGACGACGGGGATCTTGTGAAGCGGAAATCTTGGTGGATATAGGGCTGATTTGCAGCAGCCCTCGACCGCGTGAGAAAGTGCAGGTTCAAAGTGTTCACGTGGGACTCGGGAACGAGTGTGTTTGTGGCGGGGGTCGGGGGCTGCTGGAAGGTTATGACCGGATCTGCGGCAGAGTAGGTCATCGGCCGGGAAGAGGCAAATGTAAGAAGCACTGTCGGCAAGGTCGCTGTCCGGGTCGGAGACACCGTGGCAAAGAAAAGAGCGAAAGGATGGAGTTCTTCCAAGAGATCAAAACTTGGATTGAACAGGTCCGAAAGGTCCGGCTGCCGTTGCTTCCGACTGACACGGCGGCGCCAAGCCCGCGAAAAGCCCACCAGGTTCAACCCTGCGGTTCCCCACAATGTTGCCAAGAAGAGCGCCCTTTCTCTCCACTTTCCCCCACTGTGATGATGCAAGTCTCTGCAGCTGCCAGACCAGGTTTCGGCGAAGATGACACAACCCTTCTCATTCGCAACCTGACATGCCAGATTCCGAATTAATTTGCCGGTAGTTCTGAGAAGGACCATCTATAACACATTGCGCAAGATGGAGCAAACGATTTGGGCTCACATCAGACGAAACATTCGGAAGAGGGGCAGGTTGATGAGGGGCTACCGGGCCAGGGGCGCCGGCCTCGTCACGGTCAGACGTCCAATCGGCCTGGAGCTGAAACAGTGAAACATTCGAGTCCCTCAGCCTTCAACAGCTTCACCTCATTTCGCCTCAGCTTTGACAGGTGGCGGCAACTATTTGACAGGAACATCCTGGAAGTGGTCAAGATTTCATAGATCGCATATCCTGGTGTAACCTCTCCATGGTGGGTAATGGTACCTCTCAAAGGGACAATGTTTCAAAACCAAGGAGCTTGAGCACTGTCAAGCAATAAGCAAGTTGTGCTTTCTTTATGAGCTTGACAGAACGGACCATCAATCACAGCAGAGGGCCAATTCACTGGGCCAAGATTGTATCAAAACATTTGTGTTGCTCTCACCTCTGCAACCCGGCCCAACAACAGGTAGCCGTTGTCAAGGGCAGGGCCAGCGGCTTGAAGCGCAATCACTCAACTACCAGTGATGGCCTCTGGGCTGCAGGATGGGAACAACAGGTCAAATAACAGGGATTACTGAAGTCAACCAGACCCCAATCTCCGTGCTTGCTGGAAGACAATAAATTACCGGCCCCCCACATTTCAATGGCTAAAACTTTCAAAAAGTTCGTTTACCAGGACTTCTCAAGAGTTCACTGACGAGAGTTCGAGCGCTATACGAAGTTCGATGTTGCTGCGGGTATCAAAATAAGTAGCTTTGTACCACATGCAGGTGCTAACAGATATATTCCCCTGAAACACCATCCCTAAGATTAAGCATCGGCGACGAGATGCTGACCTACCCAGGTTGGCAGCAAGAAGTCTGTGCTTCCGCACCTATCCGGGGATTTGCTGCCATTCGGGAATTTCCAGTCAGCTGTTCTTGGGTTAAACAAGACTGTACAGGCACTGTTGCACCCAACTCACAGCAAAGGTCATCGCCTGAGGGCAAGGCTTGCTGCTCCTTCCAGAGGAATATGGTGCTGCCAGTCTCAATCAACTTGCAGAGAGTTCTGGATGCTTGAATCATGAAGTTGCTCATGGTTTAAACCGCACTCTCGGAGTCAGCCCTCAAAGCATAGCGGGCATGCTGCGGGAGGGAACCCGCTTTCCCCCATCTTTACCCGCATTGCCTGCATGAAACACAGGCCAGCTCTGCCAGTTCCGGCCAACCAGGGCGATGATGTGATGGCTCTCAGATGAGTCTTGGCCTTGCGTGAACAGGTCTCACAGTTCGCAAGCATGTGTGATGAAGTAGATATGTATGTGTAGCTGTTGGGTGCGCAGGCGGCGATTGTCCAGCTCATCATGCATTATTGGCAGCCAGCTCGCAGGCCCAACACCCTTTCCGGCATTCGGCCATTACCATGGCTGTTAGTGTGACCCCACGCAGGAGAAACCGGTTGGGCTCCAGCGCAACGCTGCCAGCTGTATGCCTGTGTGCGTTGTCCACGCTTTGCCCTGTACTGTGTGCATGCCTTTTTTAAGGTGGTGAGTGCGTCATCGCGGCCTGACGCAGCCCTCGCCGCATCCATCAGTTGGTACTGATTGTGCCGTCAGCACCTTGAGCTGACACCAACAACATCATGCGCCACATCAACAGTTATAGCACACACTCCAGACAGCTTGCAGCTCATCGCGGGGTTCTTTGCAGTCCACACGAACACATGTGATCTCGAATCTGTCGCATCTGATGCCTCACAGCGCGTCTTCTGGCGCTCGGATTTATGGGGAAAAAGCTTCCATCTTCCAAGGCATGTTTCCGTCGGCCCAGACACGATGTAAGAACCGGTCCGTTGAATGGTCTTACTCTCATTTCGCAGAGGGGCTGGATCAGGATCTGGTTCCTGGACAGGTAAGTCTATCCAGGAGCGAGCCAATCATAACCCGCAGAGTGCTGGGTGGATCCCCTTCCATGTGCCATCGGCCCCATCCACCAAACGGGGCGCGCCATCTTGCGTTCCTGCCGCAATGGGCGCTCCCCAGCCTGCGGCGGGAGCAGGAGCAGGGGCATTGAGTTTTATATTGCGGGGACCAGCCATTGACAATCCCAGTTGGAGACACTCTGCCCGCTTTTCCAAACCCCCCCCCATCACCACGACATTCTGACCGCCGCGCATCGATTTTCCTTCCCGCTTCCCACAGTCCGATCCCAACACCCTTCGACATCGATCTCACCGCGCTCAACCTGTGCGACTGCGCACGAGTCGATCGAGAAGAAAAATTGAGCGTGCTCGAAAGAGAAGGTCAGCTGCGTGGTGCACGAGGTCTCTGAGCAGAGTCTGGAAGCTTTGGAGACACGATTGTTGTCCGGGGCGCGCAGTCGATCAATTTCTCCACCTTCACCGATCACCAGCAACCCCAGCCAGGGGCACCTGCGCTGCGCGCATTGGTGTTGGGACATTGTGAAGGCCGCCAACCGAGATATAAACAAACGGCAACTGCATTGTTTTGAAGCGTGACAGTTGGCGACGCCAGCGAGGCCGACGGTGTTGACCTAAGTTACACGCGCTGAAAATTTTTTCGGTTGCAACCTAATCGCATCCTCCAACTGAAGCACCAACCAATCTCCAAGCTTCAACTCCACAGTGCACAATGGGTTCAACAAAGTTTGGAAACTTTGATGTGAGCACACAAACTATTGGGTTGAAGGGAAATCAACATCCCTCTGATGCTGACATACTCGGCGATAGATCCTCTGCAGGGATACCACTCTCCCAATTTGCAATGTAAGTGACTGGAACCAGCGAACTCATGCATCCGCGATGGTCGGCTCTAACAAGTTTGCTCGACAGCTCATCTCACCCTTCCATAACCAGACAGGTCCCTGGGATGGCTGCTCACTGAAGGGTATCCCGCTTTCTGGCGGGAGGCATTTGGGCAACTTGGGTAGCATCTTGCTTTGCGGCGCTGCAATTGCTACCACAATCAAGCTGCTGGTCCGCTCAGAAAAGAAGAGGGCAGCTGTTGGGAGGAGGTGAGTGATCACCCAGCATTCATTGAGTGCTGTGGCCATGCGACTGATGTGACGGACAGAGAAATGCAACTGTTCCTCCTCGGGTACCTGCTGATTTCGATATGTGAGATTTTCTCAGTGGGCGACTTCCCACTGAACAGCAAAGTGCGGATGGTAAGTTATCTTATGCAAGTTCATGATCGAGGTTGTAAACTCACACCACTGAAGGCCTTTAGTGCCATTCACATTGGTGCCATTGCAGCAACAACATGGATCCTCTTCATCAATGCAATCATTGGCTACCAACTAATGGATGATGGTACAGCTCTGTCTGTCTTCCTGACTGGCGGTTCTGGTCTGGTGTTCCTGATCGGCGTCGGCTACATCGCACTCGATACCGGCTTCCAGTTCACCGACTTCTGGAATGACAGCTTCAACTCACCCAATCGGCACATTGCGCTCTATGTGCTCTACCTGATTGTACCTCTCCTCTGGATCGTCCTCTATGTCGTGCTCGAGTCATACCTCGTGCTCAAGATCCTGGGCGAGACCAGGCCGATGTTCTTCCTGCTCGGCTCAGCTTTCCTTTTCGCCGCTGGCCAGGTTTTCAACTTCGCAGTCAGCAGTCACATCTGCGAGGGCACATCGGGTAGAATCGACGGCTCTCTCTTCCAGACCTTCTTCACCCTTTTGTCGGTGGTTGCGGTATGGCTCTTCTGGTCCGAAATCACCGAGGATGACTGGCAAGATAACATCACACCCTATCCCTGAGTCACAGTAACGACCAACCAAGATACCCGCGCTCGAGCGCATACATATCATCGGAGTTCATGGGTTGGATTGCTTCACACTGCTTTTTCCTCGTTGGCTTTCATGACGCTCACTTTTGTGATACCTTTTTGACGGCGGCTGTTTCTCACACGGTGGTTTGTCCATGTCCATTGTGAACTCAGCAAAACATAGCAGATCTAAGTGATTTCTGCTACACAACTTGATGTCTAATATTATGATGCTATGGAACAATCGAGCACAGCGCGGGTTGGGATGAGTGGCGAGCAAGTGAGTTTGTGATCGGGAATGGGGTGACAAGGGAGTGAGAGCACCGTGAACAAGGGCATCTGCGCTAATTTGTGAAAGACACACATTGGGATCTGAGAGTTGTGGGTGCATGCTTGCGTGGGCTTATCCTTGCTTTTAGGCAGGAGGGTTGCTGGTATGCTTCTTCAAGGCTAGCTTGGCCTGAGGGTGAATGGTGGCACATATTGTGTGGTTTTTAGACATGTATACCCTGAGATCATGAGCCACGACGTACTTAATGGGACGTCTTGTATTTGGGAGTTGGTTTTAATGATACTGTCACAGCAGTGCTAGGTAATCGGCTGAGATTCTAAGAGGAAGATAGGCTAGCAGGAGGAGCTTCCACACATAGGCTCAGGTAGCCGAGGTCCTATGATCTAACTGTCATTCACTACTAGGGTTATACTAGATGAATCAATATCAAAGTTCTTTTAATTCAACGCTCAGCTGCCTTGTCTTGTTGACACTTGGCCGCTACGATTATGACAAGACCCTACGCCAAAACTGCTCATTATTCCATAAACTCACGTCAAACTAAAGTGACCAACACCTACCAACCCTTTGCCCAATGTTTCATAGAGCGTAAACGCCGTTCGCCAATCCCATAACCACTCCAGACCCTAATTCTACCCATCTACTGCCTCCTCTCCTCTCTGTTTCCATTCACTGGAACCGTCGACTGCGCCACATACCCCCTAAACTTACTCACATGCACCCTGGGCACGGTCCCAATCACAACCAATGCCTCCGCCAGCAATATACTCCACATCTTCACCTTCAGCACTCCCTTATTATAATCCGTCCGCGCCGCAGCCGCCACGCTCAGCAGCACCAGCACCAGCGCCGCGTATCCCACCATCCGGTGGTACTTCCACTGGTTTTTTGCGCTCTCCAGGCCGCCCCAGACTTTCGGGACCGCCCAGATGGACAGGCCAAAGAGGTACTGGCCGAGGAGGAGGAGGGTCGTCAGGACGCCCAGGTAGCCGTGAAGCGAGTGGAAGTGGGCCAGGTGGTTGACGTGCTTGTTTGCTTGGATGATGATGGTGCCGGTGAGGAAGAAGAGGAAGGAGAGGATGTGGAGGGAGGCGTGCGCACGGGCGCCGGGGAGTTTTGTTTCGGGGGTTGTGGTTGGTTGGAGGATGAGGACGGATTGCAGAAGGGCGTAGACGCCGAGGGATTCTTGAAGGAGGGTTTGTTAGTTCACTGAATTCGACAGTGGTCGAGCGAAGCATGGCTTACGGAGAAGAGGATGGGGAGAAACCAGTGGGAAGGTTGGATGAGTAAAGGTGTTGATCCAGATTGTCAAGACGAGGAGAAAGGCGCCGATTTGCGCGATCCAGCCGGTTCCTGAATCCGTGTTAGTCGATGGGATGTTGATGCTTTGAAAATGAGTCTTGAGCGTCCTTACCTAGCCAAAGGTTCTTGATGAGCGGCGCGCCGGGCTTTTGGGTTGCTGCGCCCGGCCTGCCGAGGAGCGGCTCACTCTCAGTAGGAGGGGGCGCATCACCCTGATGAACAGAGAGTAGAGATTGTCTGGAAGACATGTTTAACTGGTCCGTGATGAATGGCTTCCTAAGCTCTGTTAGCACTTGGCGCTGGGAGTCAGATTGGATTGGTTCTAAAAACGGGATTCAATGACTTCTAAGTTGATATGGAATCGAGCTAAAGGCTGGGGGAATAATTGAAAAGGAATCTCGATTACAAATTGCGGGGAAGATGTTGGATTAAGGTTGTGTTTCCCCGTAGATGATCCATGGGGAGCTCCGCACCGCCCAGACCCTGCAGGCCGGTTTCCTGCTGTTTACGTCAGAATCTTGCAGATTTCATTATCGCTGGGCGTTCTTGGCTGCGGTACGGCTACGCTTCCCTTGAATCCTCAGCGGTAATCCACTTGTCGTAGTTCTGCCTCTCTGGAGAACCAGGCTGTCACTTTGCGATACTGAAGGTTTTCCCAGATACTGTAAGGTTTACCCAAAGGATTGAAAATATCCAGCATAGCGGTGAAGACATCCCAGCTCGCTAAGCCCCACAAGGTAAAGGCGATTAAACACGGGTTAGAGTTCTCAGAGGAGCTGTTCATCAATACGCAGGCCTACCGCCCCTTCTCAGCTCTGGAACCCTATCCCTCCCTCAAAGGGAGACACGTTTCACCTTCACTACTCTCCGTGCTCCCTGAATCGTGATCTTGAACCCGTTTGCGACGGAGCACGCCGGCTCCGTGAAGATCGTCAAGAAGCCTTCCAAGCTCTGGACTTGTCTCTAGTCCGCCACACCCAACACCAGAGTTCCCGCCTTTATGGACCCGATACCCGATCACCGATCCCATAGCTATACGGAGCCCAGTCGGGACTAACCACGGTCAGGCTCTTGGGAAACAAGATGGATTATGTAGATATTATACCCCCGACAATGATGTCGTCTTCGTCATGGGTCCGACGAGGAAGAGCCTCCGATGCCACTCTCTGTTCGTGAAAACCGCGTCGCCCGTGCTGAGGGCCATGCTCGGGCCCAATTTCTCCGAGGGCCACCGGCCGCAGATCGATCTCCCCGAAGACGACGCCGACAAGCTCGAACTCATCAACGTTGTCCATAATCGCGCCCACAGTGTGCCAGGCACACTGTCCGCTGACCAGTTGATGCACTTGGCCGTCACAAGCGATAAGTACGACTGTTGGGACTCGCTTACGTTTGCCCTGCGCATTTGGCTCGGCAATGTGTGGGATGTAACTAAATTCAACAATATCGTGGCTTATGCCCTGGTTGCATACCTTGCTGGGCCCCCAAAGCCGTTCGCCGAGGCCACAGCTGCGCTTGTGTTCAAGTATGCCGGGTCGTACAGAAAGCTCCTGCGGAAATATGAAGAGAAGATAGATGCAGTAGAGTTGATGAACCTTGCGCATATGTCTTTCCATGGCCGGGTCTTCCTTAGAGAGCTCCTTGATACTTACAACTAGCTTATGAAACCAGTTAAACGGGAAGAGGTCATACCCGAATTGAAGCTAGAGCTGGCCCTGGGCTGCTCTTTAAGGAAGCTTGGCCGCAACAAGCGATATACGAAACAATGGGACATGGCCTCCGTAATAACTACCCAAGGTTTATTGCACAGTTCGCTCGCGGCGGACTTGACCAGATCATGCATATGTCTCTTTCAGAAACCCTTTCTTCTCCCGTCCAAGATTTTGATGTGACCCAGGGTTTAGGCTACATCTACAAAGCGGTGGGCTCGAGCTGGAAAGAAAGGAACTGGAAGAAGGCTGGCCTATGCTTGACTTGTGTCAAGGAAAAGGAGCCACACGCAAAGCGTGCTTGCTGAGCTTACCGCTCAGCTTACCTAAGTCTGGATTACGTTACCCAAGCTGTCTTCCGACATCTAGTGGATGAGTTGGAAGTCTAACTGAACTTCGGCACACTAGGTAGTATATACCGTGATCATGAACATCGTGGAAGAAGAGTTTAAAGGTTTCGGGTTGAAAGTAATTTGTTTGCTTACCCCAAGTCTGATTTATACGACATCCAACATACCTTAGGTGATACCTGGCTGAACCCCAGTCTTATGGGAGAGACCAGGTCCCCTAGGAACCGGGCTGTGTGATACGGTATTTTAGGGAGGGACCTACCAGGGAAGATCGAAGCCCCGGTTATCTGGCTGATGTCACTGACCGGCTCCTTATCTCTTATCTCGGCACGGAACGGCTTCCGGCAGCCAACGGAGCCCCGATCGCGGCCCCACTACATGCTTGACCCCGCTTCCGTCATTGCAGCAGAATGTTAGGTAACCGAATCTTCAGGGCACAATGATTGACGGGAAGATAGGGCTAGATCCATGTTGGCCATCCATTCACTCCACTTATCGGGCAACGTAAGTGGTGGCCGTGTCGGAGATGGCCTATGCTTCCGCGATTGTTTTGCCTTTTCGGTTGCCGTTGGTCCCTTGGGGCGGATTATTTGGTGAAATCGATGGGCATATCGAGAATTGATAAGATTGGAGCCATCCCGCCTTTTGGACCCTGCAGGACATCACTTCTGTTTCTTTTCCCCTTCTCCGTGATTCTTTCCAGTGATTCTTAGTTGTATTGAGCCTGCCGAACTCTTCTTGACTTTTCACATCAGACACATCACACACTTCTTGGTTGCAGAGCTTGCGCACACTTGCAAAGATGGAAGACATCGAGTATAAACTAGACTCAGCCAAGGCCACTCGGATCCCGGCTGAGGAAATCGACAAGACCTTCCGTTCAACATGCATTGGTTCGTAGGCCCCGGGAATACACCCTCTCGGTAAGCTAGGTCCAGGACACAGACTGACAACTTGTGAAATGCAACAGACCTCGTCTCGGCCGCGCTAGGCGGCAAGGTCCTCGGCTTCTCAGATGAATGGTTTGCCGAGGCGGCTAACCTGCTCAACCCGGCGGCTCCAATTCGGCAACCAGGCAAGATGGTATACACGGGGGCTTGGTACGATGGGTGGGAGACACGGCGGCACAACCCGGAGCCATTTGACTGGGTAGTAATCCGGCTGGGTGTGGCATCAGGAACGGTTGAGGGCGTTGAGATTGACACGGCCTTCTTCAATGGCAACCACGCGCCAGCGATCTCGGTTGAGGGTTGCTTCAACCAGGATGATGAAGAAGTGCTCTCATGGGGTGGCAATCGCGGCCGCTGGGAGACCATCCTCGGCATCCAAGAGTGCGGCCCGTCACAGCGCCACGGCTGGAAGCTCGACAACCCGACCAACAAACAGTACACGCATGTCAGACTCAACATGTACCCGGACGGCGGCATCGCTCGGTTCCGGTTATTCGGCCATGCTGTGCCAGTATTCCCGGACGACAAGGAGGTTGTCTTCGACCTCGCGGCGGCCCAGAACGGAGGTGTAGCCGTCTCATGCAGTGACCAGCACTTTGGCACCAAGGACAACCTGATTCTTCCCGGTCGCGGCAAGGACATGGGAGACGGTTGGGAGACAGCACGGTCACGCACCAAAGGCCACATCGACTGGGCCATCCTCCGGCTGGGCGCGCCAGGTTACATCCAGAACTTCCTTGTCGACACGGCACATTTCCGCGGGAACTACCCCAAGGAGGTACGGCTCGAGGCGATCAGGTGGAAGGATGGCGACCCCGCGGCCGATGCCCCGGGTTGGATCCAGGTTGCCGAGCCACTCAAGTGTGGGCCAGATAAGGAGCACCCGGTGGATAGCTTGGTAAAGGACAAGGCGTTTACGCACGTCAAGCTCATCATTGTGCCGGATGGAGGTGTCAAGCGGCTGCGCGTTTTCGCGAAACGGGTAGTGTAACCGTGGAGGACGAGTGAGCACTGGGCGGCGTAACAGTGGAGGGAAGCACAAGGGTGAAACAAGTCCCACACTGGGGTTATGAGACAAGCCGATGTAGATTAATGGTTTCTGGGATTTAAAAAAAGGGTGTTCGAAATGTTGGTTTCAGAGAGATAGCTGTCGCACATCGCAAGAAAGGTCGGATTTCTGGTTTACGGCAGTCGAGCTTCACCGAACCTGGTATTCAGGCGGTCAAGACTTGATTCGCGCTAAGCACTCGGATGAGGTATCGGGATAAGACCTTGTGTACAAATAGTTTGGGTCCTGCATGTAATGAAGCTGCCGAAATTTCGACTCCAACTGACTCAATGGGCATGGAGTACCTAACAATGAAAGTTTAAGTTAAGACAATCGCATTGTCAAATTGGGATGAGAGCAGAAAGACACAAGGCTGAGCCAAGGGTATCCTATCGATAAGAGATGACGCTTGGACCAGGAAAGTGGGGTGCTTGTCTTGCGATCCACCCAGCATGATGCGCCAAGCCTGCCATTCATCATGCCTGACCTGGGACTGAACACCCTGAATGTGGAGGGGAAGTCGCCTCGAATGCTCTCATCGTCTGGTTTAAGATCGCCGAACATCGAGCGTTCTACATCGCAGGTTGGCTTTAAACCGACCGTATATAGACGATTTCTTACAGCCAACTTTCCGCGACTCCCCGAATGCTCCCCGCCGTCGCAAGCACTCCGTCTCGATGAGCCGATGAGATAAACCGTAGCGTCATTCCCATCGGCATCACTCCTGACCATCGCCCACGCATGCCACCAGTCCCTCGCCTGACTCATCACCATGGATCTTGGGGGCTCTGAGGGCGGCATTGGCACCATCGGCGGCGCCCTGGCCGAGCTCAAGAAAAAAGAACTCCCCGATGACCTTCCGCGCTCCCTCGACGACCGCCGACGCCCCGTCGAGTTAGTTCCCGAAACCGAGATATACGACGGATGGCAGGGTCAGTTTCACCGCGTCCTATCACGCCCGCATGAGCTTCGCTGAGCCAACATTTGTGTCTCCAGGCCAGTCGCAGTTCTTAACATCGCCCATCACAAAGCCCTTGTCCTTCAGCGAGCTCACGCTTGAGGACAACTATGGTCCCGACCTGATCAAGGGCGGCCCCGAGAGCGAAACCCGTCTAATGGAGATGCTTGCCGCCCAAGCTTCACATGCTGCCGTCGCTGCCTTCGATGATGAGGATACCATCGCCGTAGATGCACATCGCTCCGACGAGGAGAAGAAGGATATCTTGCAGCGCACCTTCTTCATGGCCTGCAGCAATGGCAACCTCGAGTCGGTGAACAGGATTCTAAACGGCAAGGCCCGCGAATATGTCGATATCAATGCCACCGATGACGAAGGCACGCCTGCCATTATATATGCGAGCTGTTTTGTGAGTTGATCATGGGGGCTATCATGAGTTAGCTGTCCCGTCCGCTAATACCGACCCTTAGGGCCACGAGTCGGTAGTGCAGGCGCTCATTGAAGCGGGCGTCGATGTCAATAAGCAAGACCGTAACCAATGGAGCGCCCTCATGTGGGCTATGACAAATCGGCATAAGGGCATCGCCAAGCTGTTGCTGGATAGCGGTGCTTCTCCTGAGGCGAAGACTTCTACGGGGAGGACCGCCTGGGACTTTGCTGGCTCCGACAGCGATATGGCTTTCTATTTGAGCGGCTACGGCATTGGAAGCGCTGGCACCGGCGACGACTTCTACAACCCGGGTTTCAACCCACAAGACAGGTTCGAAGAGGAGCTGGCCGAGACCGAAATGCGCCGGCGCATGATGATGGATAGCGCTCGCGACCTCGAAGTAGACCTGGGGAACGTGGGCATAGACGACCAGCCCGAGGTTTGTGCTGCCGCAACTATCCTGATTAATGCTCGTAAAGCTGACCCTCACACAGTCGTTTGACGACCTCGATGACGACCAAGAGTTCGATTGGACGAGGTGTCGTCATGACCAGATGTTTGTGATCCAGGAGAGTGAGCTGGACCGCATCCTGGATATCGTCATCACCAACATGACACCACAGCGGTCCCCATCACAAAAGCCTGTGCCTGCGAATATGATCTTTTTGGCCGCTCGATATGCGCACTACCACGCCAACCCTGAGCTGCTGGCGAAGTTACTCATCACTGCCATGCAAAAGATTGATGCCGTAGTCGAGAAGCATCAGTGGGATATGACCGTTCTGGCATTTTGGATGTCAAATGCCACATTATTGCTGCATTACCTCAAGAAGGATACCGGCCTTGTTGAGGCAACCACCGAGTTTCAAGCCCAGCTTGCCGAGCTTATTAACGAAATCTTTATTCTAATCGTCCGGGATGCCGAACGGCGCCTAGACAAGGTCCTGGACGCCGCCATGCTGGATCATGAAACAATTCCCGGATTCGAAGACATTGCGTTCCAAAACGAGTGGAAGATCTTCAAAAGGAAAAAGGAGGTCAAAGAAGAGCCACTGGAGAAGCGGTTACGGCCGCCGTCTCCCAAGCAGAGAGCCAAGCCGTCTCCGCGTAATGTGACTTCGCTGCTGTCATCGACACTCTTCGTTTTGGATCTCTACGACGTCCATTCGGTGATAACGGCCCAGATTATTTCACAACTTATTTACTGGCTGGGGGCCGAACTCTTCAACCGAATCATTTCTAATCGTAAGTACTTGGCGCGCACCAAAGCAATGCAGATCCGCATGAACGTGTCTGCCCTTGAGGACTGGGCGCGCCAAAACAACCGTCAGCCGGAGCACTACGAGGGCGGCGAGATTAAGGCCAGCGGAGAGACGACTGTCGAGGCAGCCCGTCGTCATCTGGCCCCGGTCATCCAGCTGTTACAGTGGCTGCAATGCTTTTCATCTCTGCCTCCAGACGACCTCGAGGCTCTTGTTGGCACTTTGCAGCAGCTCCGTACTCTCTCTCCTCAACAACTCATCCACTCTGTAACCCATTACCGCCCCGAAGTCGGCGAGAAGGGCCTTCCCAAGAACGCCATGAAGTACCTGGTGACCATCCAAAAGGAGGCGCTCGCCCGTCGCGAACGCAAGCGTCAGTCTCTCGCATCAGCCGTCTCGACACCAACTACCCCATCCACCAAGAAATCCTTCTTCGGCCGATCCAACGGCACCAGCTCGGTCCCAGCAACCCCCAGCAACAACATTGCCACCACACCCGACCCCACGACCCCAACCTCACCCTCAACACAGCAACAAGATCCTAATAATAACAACAACGAGGATAACGATGACGACAAAGACGCCACGCTCGCCAATACGCAACTGCTCCTCGACCCGGCGCTTATGCTGCCCTTCACGCTGCCCAGCAGCACCGACATGTTGATCAGCTATGGGG
>JAAFKN010000041.1:0-28735 GCA_011800035.1 Thermochaetoides dissita | reverse complement strand
GCTGACATCTCTCCTTGTGTCTAGCGCCCCCGAGAACCTCAACATCATCCAACCGTGCCAATGACCGCCTACAGGAGAAGTTGGCAGGGCCATGGCCGCTAAGGGGGTTGGCCGTGGCCCCCTTTCTGCCCAGGCGAGCCCGCGACAAAGCATTGATGCCCCGCGTCGCGATTCCACCGACAGCATTGACCGAACCGGTACCCTTGCAAAGGAAATGTCAAGAGACACCCAATCACCACGTGGTTCACTTGATGTTACAACAAAATCATCAGAGGACAGCGTACCAAGCTCAGAAAAGGCAACCTCAGAAGTTCGGGGGAAAGACTCGTCTAGTTTGCTGCAGGAAGCAAATGGAGCAAGCAGCTCGACGGATGCTCAGCTTGATGTTATCGCTTCATCCTCTGACACTGCGCCGGCTGCAGTTGCTTCAGAGCCTGTCCCGAAGCCGAACATTCAGTCAGCTCCAGATGCTTCCACTGACAAAGACCTGTCGAAGGAAGATCGACAGACCGGTGATGAGAGCCAGCCTCGGCATCAGGAGGGGATTCATAGCTATGTGGAGCGCATCGACGCCCTGGAAGCAAAGTTGCAGTTCCTGGCAAGGGAGGCCACAGAGTCGGCTAGGAAAGCGGCTCTTGCTGCGCCCTCGGGAAGCCTGGAGAAGAAACTAGCCGAGAAGGACCAGCAAATAGCGCAACTCATGGAAGAGGGGAAGAACCTAGCTAGCACAGAGCAGAATCTCCGTGCAGCACTAAAGAAGTTGCGAGCAACAGTTGCTGATAATGAAAAGGAGCTGAACAGCCTAAGGACTGCTAAGGAAAAGTCTGACAAGGAGATTGAAGCTCTGCGTGGCCGCGCACGCCACGCTGACGAGCTTGAGAAAGCGCAAGACGACTTACAGAGACGTCTTGAACAGGCTCAGAAGGAGCTCAACAGCCTGCGTCCTGAGATCCGCTCCAAGGACAGCATCATCGCGGAGCTTCGTACCCAGTTACAGAAGGCCACAGAGCAGGCTGAAGCCATCTCAGCCAAGGTCAATGAACAGGAGCGTGAGAAAGACAAGCGTCGGATTGCCGACCTCGAGGAAGAGGTTGCTGCGCTCAAGGTGGAAAAGAATCTTGTGGCTGATCGTGCTAAGGCACAAGCGGCTGAACTGCGCGAGAAAGCCGAGCGCGCCAATGAGCGTGCCCGCACCCTTGAGCTTGAACTTAAGGCCGAAGTGCAGATAATGGAGGGCAAGCTTGAAGCTATGCGCATACGTGCCGAAGAGGTATCATCTAGTGCTGCTGGTGACTCTCAGGCAAAGCTGCTACGTCAGATTGAGACGCTGCAGACACAATATTCCATTGCCAGTGAGAATTGGCAAGGGATTGAAACTACGTTGTTGGCACGTATTGCTGGGTTGGAGAAGGAACGCGACGAGGCGGTCCGAAGAGAGTCAGAGATGAGGAAAAGAGCACGGGAAGCAGTAAGTTATCAATTCTTCCTTTATTTTGCCTGCAACAGTCTCGCTTACTCTGATTCTTCACAGGCTTTGCGTGCTAAACGCCAGGAAGAAGAACTGGAGGAAGCAAGAGCCAAGCTCCCCAACATTCAGGAAGACGTCAAGTCTTATCAAGCCCAAGTGGACGCATTTAAAAAGCGTGCCGAAGAAGCTGAAGCTGCCCTTGCGAAAGCAACCGCCGAATTTGAAAAGCAGAAGCAAGCTTGGGAGGCCGAAAGGGAGGAACAACGTCAGCGCCAGGCCTCAGAACGGCCCCGGTCATGGCTCGAAGAGCTGCCCAGCGCCTCGTTTCTCAAGCAGGCCGAAAGCCGACCGGACTCGCCACAACTTACTGCACCACAGAGAGCCTTTAGCACCGATTTCCTCGGTATCCAGAACCTTTCAAGCAGCAAGTTGCGCAAGGCTTCAGCTCCTCCCAGCGAAGCGGGCGGCATGCCCTTCTCTCTCAGCAGCAGCCGTCGTCCCTCTGCTCAGCCCCCTGGTCGCCCCAGCATCACTCCTCAACCGGGTGCGGGAAGCAGCGGCATCTTCAGTCCCGTCTCGCTTTTCTTCAGCCCAACTTCCGAGTCTGCCCCGCCATATCCCCTTGCTGCGGCAGCTGCTCCAACAACAGGAGGAGCAGACGAAGCCGCGTCTTCTATCTTTGAAGGTATTGAGCGCACTACTTCCCCTCCGCCGCATAATCCGACACAGACGAGCACAGTAACTGGCACAGCCACAAGTGGCGCTGGTGTTGGTCCTGCTACTGGTGCGGGCACCCCACAGCAAACCCTTCAGGACATGGTCTCAGTCTCGACCGTGGCCGCAGGACCCTCGGTGCAACTCGTCGAGCGCATGTCGGCCGCCATCCGGCGGCTCGAGAGCGAAAAGATCGCTGCCCGCGAGGAGTTGGCACGCATCTCACGCCAGCGAGACGAAGCACGCGCCGAGATCGTCACATTGATGCGCGA
The DNA here is from genome assembly GCA_011800035.1 of Thermochaetoides dissita. Taxonomy (NCBI): domain Eukaryota; kingdom Fungi; phylum Ascomycota; class Sordariomycetes; order Sordariales; family Chaetomiaceae; genus Thermochaetoides; species Thermochaetoides dissita. The sequence continues at coordinate 26,281 of JAAFKN010000041.1, read as the reverse complement.
GATGGAGCAAGGGCGTGCGGCGGCACAGCGGACGGCCGAGCTCGAGAAGGAACTCGAGGATGTTCGTCAGCGGTATGAGACTACGCTGGAATTGTTGGGGGAGAAGAGCGAGGAGGTGGAGGAGCTGAAGCAGGATGTGGCTGACTTGAAGAGTATGATGAGGGAGCTGGTGGAGAGGACTGTGAAGTGATCAATTTGGCCAGCCAATTGCCATGTTGTAGGAGGTAATATTATATGAGACGAACATCCAAGTCCTATTCACAGGGCGCACTTGATATGCAATGACGGCCTGGCGTTCAGTTGTCCGAGGGTGAAGAAGGTCCGCAGTTGGGCATCATAACCCTCTCTACACTCAGCATCTTCTCACTAAGGAGACACGACACCAGTGGATGCGGTTTTACTTTTTGTTTATTGTGCCCGCTTTATGAGTTGGTTCGGTTGGCTGGAAGAAAACTCGGTCCTTGCTACATAGCGATGTTGTGGAGTGTCAATCCTCCGTCAAATTTTAGCAGCCAGGTCCCTGAGGCTCAGGTCTGCAAGCCAAGCAACATGCGCCAGCCAGTAGTCGTTGAGACCGTTGTGGCAGCAGGAGAAAGCGGGCAGAGACAGCCTTAAAGCTCGATCCCCTCCTCCTCGGCTTTCCTCTCGATGTACTTGACCACCTGTTCTAACCGTAAGCTATCGTTCAGATAGACATGGAACGGTCAAAAGTATCAACTTACATCCTTACCGGGCGCAAGCTCCAAAGGAGTATAGCCTTCGATGTCCTTCTTCCCTATCTCTGCACCGGCTTTTAACAAGGCAATGGCCGCATCACCTATGAATGCGTATCAGTAAAATGACTGCGGATGATCCATGCTGGCCCTTGGCAAGGAGGGGTCGGGACTTACCATGCCCCTCAGCTACAGCATGATGAAGCGGGGTCTGCCCCGCGCAGTCGGTTGCGTTGACGGGGCTGCGATGCTTAATGAGCAAGTTGATCATGGGCACCGAGCCAATGGCGGCAGCCCGGTGCAGCGGATACTGGCCGCGCTTATCCTTGACGCGCGCTGAGGCCGGCGGGGTATGCTCTTCAAGCAATCGACGAGCAAGGTCAAGGTTGTTCTTGGAGGCGATGAAGTGGAGGGCCGTCTAGGTCGGGATGGATATCACGTTAGTCCTGTGCCGAGCCAGAGAGAGAGAATGAATAACACAGCTGAGGCATTGCTATACTTGGCCGTTATTATCTTTGGGCATTGTTAGCCAGAGTCACAGGAGAGCGCGCGAGCACTTTGAGAAGTACTCACTTGTCTGGTTGACATCCGCACCGCGAGAGAGAAGGATGTCAATGATTTTGTCAGAGTCTTTGATGCTTGATGCAATCATCAGGGGTGTCCAGCCACTATCATCCTGCGGAGGAGTCAGTCAGGCTGCTATCCCTTTCTCCCCTCTGGTGTGCTCACTTGAGCGCAGGGCAGGTGAGCGCCTTGGAGCGGATGTGCCGCTTACTTCAGCATCAGGATCAAAGCCCTTCTGGTTGATGAGCAAGCTCACGACCTCGGGTCGGTTGAAGGAGATAGCCCAGTGGATGGGAAGCCTGCCGTCATCATCCTTAAGCTGGGCAAGCTTTGGGTTGGCCTGCAAGGAGTCAGTGTGTGAGGTTGAGGTCTTATGAGCCGAGCCGGTGAAAATCAAAATGAGATTTGAGACATACAGATAACAGTGATTCCACTACAGCCACTGAAAGCCCAAGACCACTATCGTCAGCAATGACTCTGGCCATGCCGCATGTCGGCCACCCATGAGCCCGACCGCTCATGAGCTGAAGCTGAAGCGAGATCTTTGGCTGAGCGACTCACACTTCCCCTCCCGGGCTGCGGCGTGGATAGCGTATTTGGACTGCTGTTTCTCGTCCATTATGCTCACGGGAGCAACTGCGCACACTGAGCAATCGAGCTGACTCTCTGCTGCGTGCAATGGCTAAAATTTAGAGGTACTGCGACTGTGTGACCCTGCCGTTTGCGTGGGACGTCGTCATGTAAGTGATGCCTTCCAGAATTAACGTTAAGCGTTAAAGCGTTAAGTTGCTGTGAACCAGGGCCCAGGATCAGGCCACCCATGCTACTGTGTTGTTGACACTGTGTGGGGTGAACAGCAGGCTGCGCCCATCAGCTCCGAGATCTGATTCGCTGGGCTACAAGGCTGCGGATCTGGGCGAATAATCAATCAGCCCGGGTCCGAGGAAGCGGTGGGGCACGCCTGGACTTTGGGGAGGGGCAGAGGCCGCAGCATGCGTGGCTGGAACATCAGCCACAGATCACTCGCGCTGTGGCTCCAGGACCCCCAGTCCAGCGGACCCGACAGCACCTGGAAGTGGGTCTGAAATTTTGGAAGGTATCCCGTCACGTTGCATTTCGCGACGTGCTGCTTGACTTCCAAGATCACCGACAGTGGATCCATCCATCACCATCACCACCATCCATTTGCTTTAACGCGCGTCTGTTTTGCAGGAGGAACCGCAACTCTATATGATTCCCTGCCTTGTTCTGGACCTGACCCCAAGTACACCGCGACTTTGAGCATACACATTGCGCCAATCGCAAACTGTTAACAGTTCGTCCAGCGCACCATGGCCGCGGATGTCGCCGCTAACGGCTCCGATGTCTCGAGGCTCGAGGCTCTGCTGCGTGACAATGCACACACAGCAAGATCCCTATATGCCAGCACAACCCCCGACTCTGGGAGAAAGCGCATCAAGCTTGACCCGGGCCTAGCCTCCGAGGACCCTGACATCACCAAGATCGCGCTCTCTCTTCGGCTCCATGCAGAATATAGCGATGTCCAGACCCTTCCCGAGGCCATCGCGAGGAAGCTATCTGCGGCCGGTCCGCGCAAGAAGAAGCCAAAGCCGGGCGCAGCCGAGGACGAAGCGCCATCTAAGTCCGAGGAACACACGCGTAAGCTGATCGAGGGCATTCCCCAAGCTAAACCTTCCGCCGGCGCTGCCAGCTCCAATGCCCTCGTCCTAGCAACCGGCAAGCCTTCGGCAGCCGGTACTGGCGCTGCCCGGCCCCAACGCAATGAACCCCAGCAACTCAGCCTCGTCCGGCGATCAGAAAGCTTGCTGGCGCAGCCGCGACCCGACTGGCATCCTCCGTGGAAGCTCATGCGCGTCATCAGTGGCCACCTGGGTTGGGTTCGCGCGCTCGCTGTCGAGCCCAACAACCAGTGGTTTGCCTCTGGTGCTGGCGATCGCACCATCAAGATCTGGGATCTGGCGTCTGGCCAGCTGCGTTTGACGCTGACAGGGCATATTTCGACTGTGCGTGGGCTGGCCGTGTCGCCTAGGCATCCATACATGTTCTCCTGCGGTGAGGACAAGATGGTGAAGTGCTGGGATTTGGAAACGAATAAGGTGGTAAGTAGTTCACTTCCTGTAACGCGCACCTGGAAGAATATGCCCCGATACTGATCAACAGCATGCTACCTTTTAGATTCGCCATTACCATGGTCATCTTTCTGGTGTCTATACCCTCAAGCTGCATCCTACCCTCGATGTGCTGGTGACAGGCGGCCGCGATGGCGTAGCCCGGGTGTGGGACATGCGAACGCGCAGCAACGTGCACGTCTTGTCTGGCCATACAGGTACCGTCGCCGATTTGGTCTGCCAGGAAGCCGATCCTCAGGTCATCACTGGCAGCCTGGACTCGACGGTGCGCATGTGGGACCTGGCTGCCGGCAAGACAATGGGAGTCCTGACACACCACAAAAAGGGTGTCCGCGCTCTGGTCACCCACCCGACCGAGTTTACCTTTGCCACGGCCAGTACGGGCAGCATCAAGCAGTGGAAGTGCCCTGAGGGTGCTTTCATGCAAAACTTCGAGGGCCATAACGCTATCATCAACACACTAGCCGTTAACGACCAGAACGTGCTATTTTCTGGCGGTGACAACGGGTCCATGAGCTTCTGGGACTGGAAGTCGGGCTATCGATTCCAGAGCCTGGACACAACCGCGCAGCCAGGCTCGTTGGATGCCGAGTTGGGCATCATGAGTTCGACATTCGACATGTCGGGCGCTCGATTGATCACTGGCGAAGCAGACAAGACGAGTAAGTGATTGCAAAATAACCCGTCCCGACGATACACATTTGGTGCTAACCATGGGCAGTCAAAATCTGGAAAGAGGATACTACCGCCACGCCAGAAACACATCCAATTGAGTGGAAACCATCACTTGTACGGAGAAAGTATTAAGTAGCACGAGGAGGCGGTTGGCCTCGTGTGCGCCTATATAATGATTCCTGTCATCCTGGCTCAGAGAAATCGGGATATGGCAGCCCTTATGCTCTCTATAGGTTATTTTTCCAAACCATAGTCTGTGCAATGATGCCTCCTTGGACTCCCGCAGCCCTCATGGTTATCTACCTCGTAACGTAATCCTTACCAATGCTATTTTCTGCTATATTGCTGCTATAAGGCAATTCCCAACGCCTTGATTTCCGGATCGTCCCGGAATGCTAACCTCACTTCCTCATCCCCTACCGCCAACCGAATCTTGCTTGGTCGTTCTGCTCTGTGACCCTCTAAATTGATGATTCCGGCACCAGTCAAACCAACAGCCGCGGCACTCAATCCAGCTGGCCTGACATGCATCCCATCGTTGTTCTTCCCCTTGGAGAATAAACACCCTATATGCCCATTTGCCAAGTCTCTCTCCCTGCCGGCTGAAGTTGCAGCTTTCAGCAGTGCCGCCAACGGCTTGCCATCCGCAGCCATTGCTAGCTTGACGGCCCGTTGCATCTCATCTAACACCTCGCCGAAGGTGCTCTCTGCTAGCCCACTGCGCTGCATACGCAGCACCAGCGCCGAAAGCAGAAGGCGCGCTGCAAACGGTAACGCGCGGAGATACTGCTGCAGCGGGGAGCTGGTTGCTTCGGCGATGGCGCGGCGCACAGTCTCGATGGTGACCCGGCCGCGGCTGTTCTTTTTCTTGGACTGCTTGTTCAAGGTGCCGGCTGCGGCCGTGGCGTCGTTCTTCCGCTTGGATGGTGTGTTAGGTGCATCAGTGTCATCCTCTTCACCCTGAGCGGCGGCGGCGGCAGCATCTGCTTCAGCGAGCTCGACAGCCCGCCGACAGATGTCTAGGGCACGACGGGCGTCACCGCTAACGGCAGCGACCTTGCGCGCGGCGAACTGGATCGCGTCCGGATCAACAAGGTCTCCGGGAACGCCTTCCAGTCGGCTCTGTACGATGCGCATGAGCTGTTCGTGGTTGTATCCCGGAAATGTAATGCGTGTTAGCCCCAGCCGCGAGCTAATCTTGTTGCTGAGTGTGCGCTCAGGCAGGTCCATGGTGTTGGCGACCGCCAGCACAATCAATCGACTATGGCGCAGCCCCGGCCAGTTGAAAAAATTGTACATGACGCCCTGGTTCTTGGTCACGAGCTGGTCTAGCTCATCCATGAGCACCACGCAGGGTACCCGCCGGGGCGAGGGATGGTTGAACTCGCGTTCGAGGAGATCCAATGCCTGAGCAGGGCTAACTCGCTGGCCCTTGAGCGCCTCCCAGAGAAGAGAGTATGCTTGGTGCGGGTCTGTAATCTTCATGCCATTGATCTCAACGAATATGAAGTCGTCAAGCTCGTCAGCACGGACCGCGGCATCCAGATGTGCCACTACCTCGCGTACAGTTGCTGTTTTGCCTGTCCCAGGAGTACCAGAGATGTAGATACAAGTGCCGGTGCCATCCGTAATGGCGGCCTCGAGGTGTGAGTAGACCAAACTGAACTCGGCCTCGCGGCACGGCAGACTGGCAGGCACTGCTGCGACATGCAGTTGTGAACGGGCTAGCTGGTAGGGGGAAGACTGGACGTGGAGAGGAGATAGAACACGGGTAGCAAGAGGAGTAAACTCTAGGTGCTTCTTGACCATCACTCGGCGGTGCGATCCGGGGGTCACAGGCTTGCTGCCGAGGTGCTTGCGCTTGCTGCTGGGGTTGATGACATCCCGCGTACGTGGCCTTTTTGGTGTTCGTGGTTGTCCGGAAGAGTACTCTCCATCTTGCTCCTCGTCGCCCTCTAGGTTGTAATCTCCCTCAGGAGATGGTTCCTTTGCCGCTTTCCGCCTGCGAGTCGCCTTGGTGCCCCGTTTGATCAGGTCCTGCAGACGGTCCAGATCGTCTCGACCGCTGTAGATGTCCTCCCAAACGAACTCTTCTGTGTATGTGCATGTCCTGGCGTTGCAGCCCCTGCGGCAGATGAACACCTTGCCATACTCCTTGGCCTTCCGAGGCACCTTGCCAGTCGGGTACTTTTCCCGAAAGGCAGCTTGCGACATAACGTGGGCTTTGCCGTTTATGGTGGTGAGCGGGTTGATGTCGTATGTGGCTGTGATATACAGCTCATTCTGATGACACAAAATGGGTGTATCAATCAGCCGGGGTTCCTCTGATTTTCAGCAGGGCCAACAGTCTTACCTCGAGATAGTCAGTGCGCTTCTTGGGATTCCGGATTTCTTGATGTGAGGAAAACCACATGAAATTGGCAGCCTTCTCCCCATCCTCATCCGTGAGAAAGTCGCATATTATGCCAACCCACGCCTCATGAGATCCCTCAGCTTTTAGAAGCACAGTATCGCCGAGGTAGCATTCGAAGCCGCCCATGCGGGCACCAACGATCTGTGGCTCCTGTGTCGCTGTCGCTGGCCGTTTCCGTTTCCTGCCGTTCTCTGCAGATGCCTCGGGCTCTTCGCCTGTTTGATCTCTGTCTTCGTAGATCCACTCCCACGGATAGTCTTCAGTTCCGAGCTCGTCGTCGGAATCCTCTCGGGCGACGCCAGGAAGGTAGTGTGTCCGTCTGCCACGGCTCAATCCTGCCATCTCTGCCGCCTGCGACCTGCAACGTGCAACCTGCGATGTCTACAAATTTCTGATTCTGACCATGAATTGAGCAAAAATCGAGTGGAAACTACACACTCATCCAGGATCTTTTCTGCTGGTGAAATGTCGTTTGATAGTCACCTCTGGCATGGAGGTGTTCTCATTAACTAAGGTAACTCCTGCAACAAGTGGGACGCGTCGCGTCACGGCATACCTCTAACAAAATGCCCTTGCCGTCGCAAGCCGTAATTATTACATTGCCCAGGCGTATGGGATGCTCGGTTTTGCCCGTATGTGTATTTTTAATCTTACGGGTTAGGGCTATTGCGCATCACGGACCACACCCATCGCCGGAACATGCCCCGCCTGTCTCCTCAACCCTCGTCGAAGTCAAAGCTCCCAGCCATAAGCCCGGTTTGATAAAATTGAGTTGTCTGAGATTCGTCTGGGACAGAAGAACCAGTCGACAAGTAGTACATTAAGCTGTATCTGAAAACAAGAAAGATGTCCGAAGAAATGTTCTAACCCTGCTGTTGCTTCAACTGCCATTACAAATGCAAGCAACATCCAAACCGTAGTTTGCACCGGCACAATGAATCTTTTCAAACGGGTTGAGGTGGCTGTTTTTCTGATCTTCTGCTCAACACAGTTCCTTGGCCGTGACAGTGAACTGGGCGTTTGGTAGGAGTTTTTCCCAGTCAGGATTATAGTTCATCTTGCTTACAGTCCGTCGTTGCGAGACCTGGTTCAAATCTTCACCATGCAAGCTGTACGCAGGACGACAGCGCTATGTAGCAGTTACCGTAGAAGTTCTTTAAGTGCTGGTGTGTGTCTTGGTCCCCTCACTCCACACTGGAACCATTGCTGTCTCTTGGTCCTTAGCATACGAGCTATCAACCATTCCTTCTTTTTGGTCCCAACTCTACGGCTACCAAATACGATTTTGCGTCGAACTGTAAGCAAAAATTTCTTCTTCTTCCACGGGGAAGGAACACACCTGCTAAGAAATTCCCTTTGATGCAGGGCTTCTTGACATGGCGAAAAAGAACAGCGCCCATCCGTGGGGTCGACCGACAACTCAGCCCATAAACCATTCCTCGAGGTACGGATTACAAGTTTTTTAGGTTTTCTTGCTCATCCCCTGGACGTTTTCTTTCCATTTTCCCACTCAGTAGTCTTATCTGCGTCCTGCCGCAACAAGTTGCAGCAAGCACGGAAAGACCAGGATTTGAAAGCTTACTGGCGGCCTGTGCCTGTGGCTGCATGACGGGATCTGCCTCGACGTACCCCAGTCTCCCTGGTTTCCTGTTCATTTGCCGCCAGGTACTGCATGTCCTTTGCTGCTCTATGTCTTGGCTCCCTTGTTTCTCACAGGTGTCCTGTCCATCTCAAGGGCAGTGTTTGCTTCCCTTGTCAATGACCCGTTCATCACGCCCTTTGTGTTGTGCCACAGATTTGATTCGTTTAATCCCCTTTCGCAGAATTGTTTTATTCTCTAAACGAGAGCAATCCTCAGCATGTAAGGATCGTTTCTGACTGGTGTCTTCAAACAGCACTCGGCCACTGCACCCTACAGCCTCTCCCCTCAGCATCGGAAGGTAAGTTGGGTGTCATCTTCTCTTCGCCGAACAAGATGAAATTTGATGCTCATTTCTTGTGCCGCAAACTAGTTCGACACCCCTCAACATGGATTCGACTCCGCCCAAAAAGTTCCCTGGGCCAAAGCGTCCCAATTACAAGTTAACAACACCAGTCAAACCAGAATTGGGTCAGATCATCACTAAGAAGAAAGCTGAAGTACCCAGCAAGGCTACTTCAAAGCTCCTAGTGACAGTGAGGCCTTCATCTACCCACACCACAATGTCAAGTCGTTTTGTTGTGCTAATGAGAAGTATAGGTCTATCTCAGTTTGCCGCGGGAGGATCGTGGTTTCAAGGATGTTGACCCTGACGATGCTGATGTCAAGACCCTCCTCTCCCGACTCGCCAATGAGCATCAGGTCGAAATCGAGGCCGATATCGATGAAGAGCTTGAGAGTCCAGTCATTATGGTCAGAGCCAGCAACCGAGAGAAAGCCAAGGCAGTCGTCATGGAACTGAGAAAGCATCTCGTCAAGGTTGCCGGCGAAGAGACCACTTGGCTCGCTCGAACCATGATTTATCCTCCTAAAGTTGGCAAGGATGCTTTCACGGCCGTCCTCGAGCAAAAGGAGCCCGTCGGTGCTCGAGCTGCAGCTGTCAAGCCCAGTAGCTTGCAGGTTGTGATCAACCAGCTTCAGGTTAAGGCTGATGAAGCCGACTACACAAAGCAGCTTGAAGGGACCTTGGGGGTTCTTTTTAAGACATTGAAGTCCCAGTCCCATGCGATGCGCATGCGATTTGATTTTGGCAAATACTTTCTCCGCCAATGGAAGAAAGACCAGCCAACCTACACTTTCTCAGAGCTGCAAAGCCTGGCCTCGCGGAATGCCGGCAGAGGCATTGGCCACATGAAGAATACGTAAGTGTTTTCACTGATCCTCCATTCTGACAATGCTAAGCATAGACCCCAGTGTTGGTGAAAAGGCAATCAAGGGTGTTTGGGAACTTTTTGCGAACAAGGTCGATGCCCTCCCTCAGGGGGTCCGCGATTGGGCGAGTAACTGGACCACTCAATACTCGCTAATTCTGCTCACCAAACACCACCGTATTGAGACCAACCTTGAAGCAGTGTCCAGCCAACGCAACACTGTGAACAAGAACAAGGCACAAGAGTACAACGCCGGCCCATTGAATTGCCAAGAGCATGCTAAACAACCTCAGGCAGCTGAGGTGATTACCTTATGTCCAGAGAAGTACGGCTGCTTGTCCTCGTCCCTTCGTGCCGATATGTAATCGCTAACAATGACACAGCGCCTATGACTGGCGACTGGAAGTTCGCAAATTGCTGCCCGCTAAGTATGTCTCCTGCCCGTTTACCATGGCGGAACTTCAGAAAAGCCTGAATTTCAAACCGGAGATGAACGATTTCGATTTTCCCAGCCTGTCCATGTCCAGGGATTTCATGGAGAAACACGACGTCCAGAAAGTCTACGGCAAGGTGACCCGGCAGTTTCAGCTGAGCATGAGATACTGCTTAGAGGTCAGCTTGACCCATGTGCGAGAGCAAGGACCCGCCAACTCCATGGTTCCGACCGTGACTGGTGGCGAGGTTATCTTGAGCGACAATGTCGAGTGGGACCGCTCCATGGCCGAGACCTCGCAGGTCCCGCGAGACTGGAAAGGGAGCTTTGCTGAGGAGTTCTTGGATGACTACGAGGACGCGCCTGAGGCAACGGGCACTGATGGTGTGTCCAAGTTGCTGGCCTGGATCCGCTGGATCCAACGCATCCTTGACAAAGCAGAAGAGTAGTCACTGTCCCTCGAGTATGTCAACACAGCAGCTGTACCAGTGGGCTAGTGCTGCCAGCCGGTTATGGAGGGCTACAAAACGCAGACTGAGATTTCGATAGGTGACTTACCGCTTCCCTTGTGCCTCACAAGCAGGAATTCAAGGGATTTGGCTGTCACAGAGCAGCAATTGATATACATGTTGTTGTTTTAGTATTTAGGTAGCAGCACACGGTCGCATGACCTACAACAAGCGTAGTCTGCTAACATGCCTCCTTGTGATCACATCCCTCCAACTCAACGCTTGTTCTATATTGACCCCTTCATACCTGCTTGAAGACCTCCATGCTCTCTGCCTGTTTCAAGACCGTCCAGCTCGTTTCATGCAACGGAAAGCAAGTCAAGCTACCTCTGCAAGCACATAACTCTAGCTAGACCCAGATTGACAGATGTTGACATCGAAATAAATAGGGCCCAAAGTCGCTCAGTCCTTGCTGCCGAGCTTGTCCTCCAAGATCTCTGGAGCGAACGATGCGAGTGTTGTGATGGGTTTGATCACTTGATTGTGGAAGAAGGCACTGGCCTCGGGGTCTCTTGGATCCTGTTCCCATGCCTTTAGCATTGCTGTTTCGGTCTCCCTCCCAGGCAACTTATCGAGGTCCGCCAACATCGCCTTTGCCTGCTTTAGGACATGCCAGCCATCTGTCTCACTATCCCCTCCTTGCTTCATCACCAAGCGCAAAAGCCCCTCGCACACGGTTACCTGGTCCGCCATCGCTAGTGTTCCCACAATTCCTTCGTGATCGCAGCGTCTGGCCAAAACGCCACTGGCCGTCAGTTCAGCAGTGAGAGCCAGCATCTGAACAATGGTTACGATGCCTTTAATTCTCCATGGTAGGAACGGCGTTACGACCTTAAACGGGTCGCACTCCGTGCTGACGAAGCAAAGGAGTGGCAAAGCGTAAACAGTCATCTTGAAACTGAGCTGCCAACAGACTGCCAGTTGCATGATGGTTGTTGTCAGGGGCTCAGTAGCCCACATTCTAGCCTCAACCAAAGGTTTGCAAATCTCCCAACGCTTACGAGCTATCTTCATGTGCTCGGCCTCACTTGTCCCTTCAGTTGTCGGTAATGTTTGCCAGGCCTTGTAGATGGTATCCAGCTGCTCCTTAGAAACCTTCGACCTGTCGATGGGAGGGTTGCGGAGTTTCTCAAGATTAGGCTGGATACTAAGCGAATTGAGTGGCAGGGCAGGATCAATCTGGCAAGCTTGGTAAACGTCAAGATCATCTTTGCAGCGAGGGCATTGACATTCGAAGTGATACAACTTGAGTGCTTCTTGACGGGCGGCTTTGTTGGGTAAGGTGACGTCTAACCAGGAGGTCAGTACTTGGCTCACTTTGATTGACTGTCATTCCAAAGAACATACCAACATAACAGATGGTAATCTCGTCGCCCTCTTTGATATCACGCCAAGCTCGCAACACGGCATTACGCTGATCGAAACTGACGAAAGCACTTGGAATGCAAGAGTGATTGGCCATGGCGAGGACACGATCGAGATAGATACCTGTCATCCCGGCATCTGGATCCAGCCGATTGAATGCATTGGTTTGAATCTAGCACAATACCCTCTTGTCAGCAAGTATTCAACTCTGCCACTGCTATTGTCGTCCACACATGGTCCTACCTTGCACAAGATTTCCCTCGCTCTAGGGATGCTGAAATCATTTTCCAGCCCGGCGTATACAACTGCCCCTGTAGCCTGAATTTCGAAGTCCTTCCAAACCTGATCATGTTTCTTGAATCCTTCCACGTTGCCATCCAACATTCCTCTCTCACCATCACTTGCACCCTTAGCCCAGGCTAGAGACCCAAGCGCCTCTGCTACAGCCTCATCTCCGGCGTTGAGCCGCATCAGCACCTGGGCAAGAGCCCGAACCGGTGTAGGCAGCCAGTCTTTGCCCACACGCTGCCGTACACGTCCAAACATTTTGCACTCTCCTCCTTTGCCTCCATGCACTTCTCTCCAGTGCGCACGCTGGCAGTCAGCATTGCAATATACAGCTGCCTTGCATCCTGTACAGGCTCTGAGTTTGACGGTATCCCCGCTCTTGGGTTTGTTCGTTTCCTCTTTTGGTCCGTTGGGGTCAGTGAACCAACGAGTATCACTTTCAACCCTGCCCGATTCAACGCGTAGGCAATAGTTGCATGTTGTATGCATGGACGGGCCATCTGGCAGGGCTAAAAGCGGGTTTTTGAAGGCTGCGATGACGCTCCCTGCAGGAAAAGAGGTGGTAGCAACCAAGGAGCGGTCCCGGGAGTGATTCTGAGGGTCATTGAACCGGATCTTGAGCCCGGGAGGAAGCTGGAGTGCCATTGCGTTTTGATCAAGGCCAGATACTGGGTTAGAATGAAGACTAAGTAGATGCGGAACGAAGAAAGAAGCCAAAGGGAGGCCAGGAGGTCACAGATGGGTGGAATGAGTGAGCTGCAGAGCTGCCAGAGAGTAATATCCTGGTCCGATGCAGCAATATGGGTTTAATATATCTCTGTTCTTTCTGTAAGCTCAGAGCACACCGATTTCTGAAAGGTGTGCTTGGACACACAAAGGTCGGGTCACCCTTATGGGGCGCAAGCCCGTTGCCTGAGGAGTGAGAGAATCAGGAGGAAGGACGCAGAGAACAATGAACCCGCATAGAAGGATAAAACTTGGGGTTTGATTGTAGCGATCCCAGATGACTGATGTCATGTGGTAAATCAGGGAAAAGCCGTGAGTCCTGTCCACTGAACTAGACTTCAGCGTGATTTTACCAAACAAACCTGCACTCTTATCATCAAGCACCCATCGAAGTTCTTCTGACATCACGAAGTCGCCCATGTGTTCTCCTGGAGGTTTCGGGACACCAAAGTGCCTTTACAGTGATAATCGCAGTATTTCCTTCGATTATTGCATAATTGGACAGTTTAGTATCTGCTAGTTTCTACTTATCCATCAATACTGATGTCATATATGGTATAACCGCATAATGTTTTGAGGGTAGTACGCATTATAACCGGTATGTAACCTGGTGGCTGCCCCGCATCACACAAACGGTGCCCTAACAGCCCCACCCCCACCTCGCAGAGTGACCCAACTACAGGTTCGTCTCAGATGAGAGATGAAAGTTTGGCTTAGAGTTTTCTTGTTAACTGATCTGTAGTCAATTCACATTGCGACTACCATTTGCAATAAACAGTCCTTTCTTAATAAGAAAACAGACTGCGCTCAAACGAAGAATCTGAGAAAATGACCAGCCGCAGCGGTCAAGATAAACAAGGACAAGGAGAGGCAGGTCAGTCCGCATTTGCGATTCCCCTGCATGAGACTCTAAACACAACAGCTCCGGGTACTCCCCACACTGGGCTGGCTCCTGTCCCATGAGCATGCCAAGCTCTGAGAGGGAAGGACACAGTCGCCGTCCTGGGAGGCCAGGCTCCAAAACAAACAGCCCTCCAATGAGCCAGGCGTTGCTGACAATACGTGAGCTGAGCAGTCGATCTTGCATCCCTCAGCGTACAACAACTCAGTACAGTGAAGAAGCAGCTTGACGGAGAAGTCGAGCACCTATCAACGTCGTACGCGCAGTTGGTGGCCGCTCAGGGGAAGTTTAAAGAATGTCTACGCATTGTCAAGGACAGAGCATCAACGCTTGAGAGTAAGTAGCCGGTTATCTTGATCTCGCCTCATGACTAGAGCCCTCGGCCATGGGGAGGTTGTGCGCAATGACTCCATTGGCGCACACCACCAACCGACAGTCACACCAGATGCTGATTCTCATAATAAGAGGATAAAACCGTTCTCGTTCCCCTTACCAACTCCCTCTACGTCAAGGGAAAGCTGTCCGACCCGGAACACGTGCTCGTTGATGTCGGAACGGGCTTCTACGTGGAAAAGGACACGACCAGCGCAGCTGAATTTTACGAAGGCAAGATCAAGGAGCTAGCGACCAATATCCAGGGACTGGAGGGCATTGTGCAGGCAAAAACAGCAAATCTCCGAGTTGTGGAAGAAGGTAAGTTGGGGTCACTCTCGTGCCAAAAGCTTAAAACCTTCAAGACGCTGACTGCATGGTTTCTACAGTCCTTCGGCAAAAGGTACTCGCTTCAAACGCTGCTGGAACTGGAGCAAAGCAATCTTCATGACGAGCTTGCACATGAGAATTGAAACTCTCTGCTGTATCTGATATGGGAAAAGACTGATGGCATGGCCCGGATCCCCGGCGTTACTAGACCTCGTGTTGCTCAGGCGGTGTGAAACGGACGAACATTGTGGTGGTCACCCTGAGATCAGACGTACCTCTTGTACCTCTTTCCATTGCTATTTCGCATTTCAGTGCTGTAATCCATCTATTCAGCGTGTGCGTGGACATTGAAACAGGGAGGGAACAGGATCGGCGTTGTCGCAGAACCTAAAGATATTAAAAGCGCGAGTTCAATGGATGATTGGCTGGGCCGGGTAAGTACGGAATATTTTCAATGCTATACAGAGACACCGAGGTAGGTACAAACCTTATCTAAGGAGGGTGTTTGTATCGCACCGCCTGAGGTATATGATTTTTGTATGGTGCCTCTTGTACAAATCCGTAGTGTAGGTAGAGGAATCAGGGTCCAAAGTCCCGACTCCAGAATCGCACTGTCACGATCACAAAAGCAAGATTCACTTCTGTCCATCAAGGTGCCCTGACAAAGCGGGTCCAACATGCTCCGCTATCACTACAAGTTGCCATATATAGTAATTAGTGGGACATCTTGGCAAAACTCTGCGGCTCGAGACTGAAAACCTCCAAACCGCGCCCAGACCACAACGTTGAAGCAAAGCAGAGTGTCAATCTGAGCGTCGCCCAAGCGCGGCCTGCATTGCTCCTGGAAGCTTGCTTTCTGTCCTGGCCGAATAGTCGCTTCTAACAATAACCGGCATCCCATTTTCCATTTCCTTGCATAGATCCGACAATTTCGTCTCCTTGCCATGGGGAAAAGCAAAAAGAAAAAGGGAGGACTACGCGGCGTAGCTTCCGCGCTTGCAACGATGTCAACCGCCGAAGATAGGCCGGCGGCGGTGATCACAGCCACGACAACCAGTAACGAATATTCCGCAGTCGCCAACGCTACCGACACAATTGAGGGTGCTCCTGATTCGACCGGCTCTCCCCAGACTCATACTTCGGTTGAAACATCGGGCAGTCTCAAGCGCTCGAGCACCCACGATGCCGACGGTGACAGTGAGGATGACAACGGTGGTTGGCAGACAGTCGAGCGTGGTCGACCAAAAAAGAAGCTCAAAAAGGTGCCGAATCCCGATTCGAATCGGTATCCGGGGATTCACTTTTCAAATCAGGCAAGGCTGAACGCCAAAATCAATGTGTCCTCACTGCGCGACCTGATCCTCTACATCTTTGCCGACGGACCGGCCCCCCAGTGGGTGTCGGTGAAGCACCGCCCGGAATTTCGAAAGATTGTCACCATTATGGTCCCAGGTCTCGAGGAGGCCATGTTCAAGGCGAATGTTGATTTTTCCAAGTACAACAATGTTACCCCTGAGGAGGCTATCGAGCGCGCCTGTACCTCTCCTGACGATTACTATCCCCGTCCGCTGGAAAAGGAGGCTCTACCCGAAGCATTGCAGCCTTTTGCGGATATGTTTCCCCTTCTATGGCCTGTTCGTGCTCCAGGGGACGACAGGAATGCAAGGCTACACTCACCTTTGCAAACCATGCTTACTGCTCCGCTCAACAAGGACAAGAAAACCAGCGGCGGTGGTGTTAAGCCTGTGACAGACCCCCATGGTTGGAAAGATGAGAGGACAAGGATCACCGAATTTCTTGCTAGCACGAACGAGATGCTGGAAAACGGCTTTCCCCTACACCCGGCCATGCTCCCCGAAGGAGAGCAGCGGGATAATTTCAAGGACCCCGACGGCTGGGTTCACACCAAGGTTGACAGGCTAGAGGATAACAGTATTCCCGAGTCAGAGATCGAGCAAGGAAGCATCACAGCAGGCCGTCAAGTTTACGCTCTGGACTGTGAGATGTGTATGACCGGAGAGGCCGAGTATTCCCTTACCCGGATCAGCATGGTGGCTTGGGACGGTGAAGTGGTTCTGGACGAACTGGTCAAGCCAGACAAGCCGATCATTGATTACGTTACCCGCTTCTCAGGTATCACGAAGGAGATGCTTGATCCCGTTACAACAACGCTGAGCGACATTCAAAAACGGCTTCTCGACCTCCTGACCCCTCGCACTATCCTTGTTGGCCATTCCCTCGATTCCGACTTAAAGGCACTCAAGATTGCCCATCCTTTCGTTGTCGATACTTCAATCCTTTTCCCGCATCCTCGAGGACCTCCTCTGAAGTCATCCCTCAAGTATCTTGCCCAGAAGTATCTCGGGCGTGAGATCCAAAAGGGAGGGGTTGCTGGACACGACAGCATCGAGGACGCTAAGACGTGTCTCGACCTGATCAAGAAGAAATGCGAGAAGGGCAAGGCTTGGGCCGCTAATGATGTGCAGGGCGAAAACCTCTTTCGGCGCCTTGCCCGTGCCGGGGTCGCCTATCGCGCAACTGGCGGGCCTGAAGCAACTGGAGGCATTCCTATCGGCAAGACCAGCGCTGCTGTTGACTGGGGCGATCCCACGCGCAGTTCCTGCAATGCTGCAACCGTGGTCATCCCTTGCAACTCGGATGCTGAGGTCGAGGCTGGTGTTATCCGCGCTGTCAAGGGGGACCCCGACGGTCTCGTTGTGCCCGGTGGCGGCGTAGACTTTGTTTGGGCGCGGATGCGCGAGCTAGAGGCTCTTCAGGGTTGGTGGAATCGTAACAAGCTGTCCCCCGACGCAGCGGGCGGCCCTCCTCCTACTCTGGCAGACCAGACGACGACGACCAACGCCGGCGATAACGGCAATGCCAAGCCTGGTATCAGCGCCCTCGAGGCTTGCCTGACGACCCTTTCCCAGCGTCTCAAGAGGATCCATGACGCACTCCCTCCGTGTACGGCCTTCATTGTCTTCAGCGGCAGCGGTGACCCGCGAGAGATGAGCCGCTTACAGGCGCTTCAGGCCCAGTTCCGTCGAGAATATAACACGCCCGGGAGCAAATGGGATCAGCTGAGCGTGCAGTGGACGGACAGGGAAGACCAAGCGTTGAGACGGGCAGTGAAAGCCGCCCGCTGTGGGATTGGTTTTATCGGCGTGAAATAAGTGACGATCCACACAGATGCTGATAGTTGTTTTGCGTGGCTTGAGTTGCGATCGACTGGAGGTTGAGATGTCGTCCACAGCTTGCCAGAAGACGAGCTGCTTCTTTCTTGCCGTGCATTTACTCTCAATCCTCTCAGTACAGCCATCTTGACAAGCATGCCGAAATTTGTCTGATTAGAGTTATTGGAAAGGACTACATAGCCGAGGGTTCGACTTGTTTTAGGGGAGTCTTGCATTGGTAGCTCGGGTCGAGGTTAGAGGACGAGTAAGACCTGATCTGATACCCAAATAAACATGTCTTGATCTTTTGTTACATGGTTTTGATTTTGCTCGACATGGAATGTGTTCCCAAATGGCCCGGGTGACTTTGAGACGGAGATCCAATTCTATGTCTGCCAGGAGAATTGTCGACTACTTTTTGGACAATAATATCGGTCAGAATCGGGGCGGCATCGGCTTTGGTGGGAGGGTCCTCTGTGCTCGTCGCGTCAGAAACATCGGCCTTTTTTTTGTTTTTGCTTCCGTCGTTCCACAAAAGCTCTCATCAACGAAATCCACGGCACCTCTATATATGCGATCCCGCCTACACACTCTCATTTGCAATTCTTCATACATCGCTCGGTGGTATAGCCCATTTGAATGAGGTTTGGTCTGGAGCAATCGTTCGAATTTACTGGTCGGTATCAACAACTAACCTGTACATCCACCCTCTAGCTCCCAATCCATCATCACAATTGCCGTTGCTGTTTCCGGTATCAATTACTCGCTGGACTCCTATTCCATCTAGGCCCAACAAGCAGAAAGGAAAGGGTGCATGGCGAGAGGGGGGTTTTTTCTGCATCAATAAACCACCTGCTTCTCCCATAACACCACCCCATTCTTCTCCCGATCGGCGCCTAAATACCATCTCTGCCGACGCGAACACCGCCAAGTCTCATTCGGCTGTCGCTGCGGCTGCTGCTTCTGCCACGTTTGCTCTCCTGGACCGAGAAAACAGCCGTCACCGACCCCGTCAAAAGTCAAATTCACCCCTGAAGATATCGGGATCAACGCCGACCACGACTTTCTCAGCCAAGTCGGGCCGGCCCATCTGGGTGAAGACGCGACGGAGCGTGTCGTAGAGAGTCGTGCTCCGGTTCTGGGTAGTCATGGCCTCGATGCGCGCATCGGCCGACGGGTCATCCTTGTTGACGCCGAGCAGCTCGCGCGCCCTATCGCGGAAGCTCTTCTCAACCGACTTGTGCATATCGAGAGCGGCGAGCAAGTGGCCAGCCGCCTCTGCATGGCAGCCAATGTTGATGCAGGAAACGCCCAGGTTGTAGCGGGCGCGCACGAAGTTGGGATGGATGGCGAGTGCCTTTTCGTAGGCTGCGATGGCCTCCTCAGAGCGACCCGAATTGGCCAGCGTCGCACCCAAGCGATTCCACAACAGATGAACCTGCTCACGCTGGTTGCTGCTGCCCTGGATGGACGAGTGGAGGGCGGCCTGGAAGCAATCCACGGCCTTGTCATACTCCTCGGCGCCGTAGAAGAGCACGCCCAGGCCAACCTGAACGTCTGGGTCCATGTGATCGCCATCCGGAGCCAGACGCGCAGCCTCGAGGAAGAGATTAGTCACGCGCTCGTGGAGCTTTGCGCGGTCGGTGAAGCCCATCTCGGCTGGAGCAGAGACATCGGCCTGAGCGATGATCTGTGGGTACTTGACGGACAGCCAGCGTTCAAGGGTGCGGTAGGCAACGCTATCATAGCCCTCGTTTGTATAAGACACGGCAAGGCCCATCAGGGCATCCAGATTGTTAGGATCGATCTTGAGCGCGTGCTCCAGCGCGCGGATGGCAGCCTGCTCCTTCTCGTTCTGGGCTTGCGCGCTGCCGAGATGGACCCAAGCCTCAACATGGTCCGGGTTCTTCTGCACGGCAGCCTCGAATGCCAGAGCGGCCAGAGAAAGGTTACCGCCTTCGCGCATGATGCGTAAGCCTTCCTCGAAGGGGTTCGGCTCGTTCTGGAAGATGTTTTCCTGCTCGAACATGTAAGGCTCCACGATGGGGCCAGTGCCAAAGCCGCTGTTGATACCCCAGCTGGTGTTGTCGAAGCTACCGTTGTCGAAGCGAACATAGTCTTCCTCGTCGTCCAGGTCGCGGAGGGCCTCCTGTTCCTTTTGGATGCCGGCCCATATCGACTCAAGGTCGCCATAGCCTGTCTCAGAGTGCAGCTGCTCGTCCATCTTGTTCAGCTCGGGTTCCATGGCCTTGGCCTCGTCTTTCTCCTCCGTTTTGGCAGCTTCCTCCTCGCGCAGCTGGCGGTCGTGCAGCTCCATCTGCTTGAACTGCTCCTCCCACTTGCTGTCATCCAGCTCCACCAGTCGCTCTTTGCCCTTGCCCTGGACCTCCTGTTGCGGCTGCTGGGGCATGTGCATCATTTGCGGGCCGCACATAGGCTGGTACATGGGGTGCGACATCATGGGGCGGTAAATGGGGGCGGCAAGAGGCTGCATGGTCATGGGCATCGCGGCCTGGGGCTGAGCGGTAACGGAGGCGGCAGGGCTGGGGGCGACCGTTGGTGTCGCATTCATCTGCTGGAACTTGGCGAACTCTTCTGGACTGAACTGGGTGCCCGGGGGAACGTTGAAAGCAGCCTCCATGGCGGCCTGTGGCGACATGGGCGTCGCGGCTTGGGGATGAAGGTGGACGGCGTGATTCGGGTCGATGTGGACGTGCGGCAGAGGGGCCTGCTGTTCGAGGGGAATCTCGGGCAAATTGGGGTTCTGGTGAAGGAAGCCGTTCACCATCTGCGCGGGGAGAAAACAGTCAGCGGCTGTTCCTGTTGCTCCTGTTCCTGCTCCTGCTCTTGCTCCTGCTCCTGCCACGCTGCCGCCGCCCCTCGATTTCGCGTTGGCGGGGCGGCAGCGCGTGCAGCGCGCGTTCGTCGACCTACCTCGTCTTGCGGCGCACTGGCGGGAGTGCTCCGGAAACCACCCATCGAGGCACCAGGGCCTCTGCCAACCAGGCGGTCGTGCTGAAGTGTCCGGTCATCCTGGACATGCTTGGAGAACTGGCTGAGCGGGTTTCCCGCAGTCGAGCACTCTGCGCCGCCAAGGAACGACATGCTGGGCGTCTGGATGCTGGATGCTGCGTTCGTATGGGGGGCAAGCCGTCGACCGAAGACGAAAACGGTCTGGTTCGTGAAGAGTGAAGTCGAAGGGCTGAGAGTTAAGGAGCTGAGAGCGGCGGGCTAAAGAGAAAAGGAAGAGGGGGGTAAGAGAGCGAGGCGAGAGCGGGGCTAGCGTGCGTCTCTAGTACCTCGAGTAAAGGAGTCAGGGGGACAAGAAAATGAGAAGACACAGAGGCAGCCCCAGATGGAGGTATGGATCAACAAAACACGCTGCAAGCCCACGAGCACAAAATATACTGCTTGGATGACGATGGCGATGGTGACAGAATAGACTGGAGATGGAGAGGGTGGTGAGATGGCGGCGCTGTACGACCTCGCAGCCAGCGGCAACCTGTTATGCAGCTCCTTGGCTCCTTGGCTCCTGGGCTCCTGGGCTCCTCGACGACGGGACTCCTGGGTTCCTGGGGGCTGGTAGTAATGGGCCTGCAGATGTCACGGAGTGTGGGAGTGGGTACGAATCCGTACTGCGAGGCAGGAGTTGGAGCAGGAGTTGGGATGGGATATGGGATGAGGTTGGAACTTTGCGACGGGATGGCTTGAACCCAAACCCAGGAACTGTCACTCGTCGGGCCGCCTTGGGCCTGTGACTTTGTGATTTCGGGCTTGGGCCGCCAGCCCTGGGCACCGGCACCGGGGGGGTTGCCCGCCACTCACCTCCAGGAAACAGCTCCAATGGCTCCAATGGGCCAGCGCTGCAGCCAAACACAGCGCGCAAGAAGAACCTCCCCAGCGCCCACTCAGCACAGAGACCGCCTGGCCACCTGGGCACTGGGCACCTGGACTGGTTCCCTTCCATCCTGCACAGTGGTTGCGGCCCCACCTGCGCTCCAGTCGGCTCACTTGTACACATGTACCGAGGCAGCCCAACCTTCAAGGCGACGCGCCCAGCCGACGCAGCCGACATGCTGTGTACGCCACGATTTACTTAGGTACCTAGGTACTTACCGTCCCTTCGGCCGTTCAGGAGGATTTGTTTGTCCGTACAAAGCATGGAATGTGCGGATCATGGATTACAGGCATTGGTATTACCCCTGATGAGAACGTCTCGCTGATGATCGATGATGCATGGACCACCTCCATTTCATGTTACCGGTACGGATTATCCCATGGGCAGGATGCCCACCTGCAAGCCAGATGGAACGCCTACGTAGGGACGTAGCGTATCTTGGCTATCCATCCCCTCGCCGGCTGAGGTGACCCAAGACGTTGAGAATTGTGCAACCGCCAACCCAACCTCCATATGGTGGTGGCCAATGCGACCTCTCGCCTTCTACGCTTCAGCCCTTCTGTTTTGGCTTCTTACGTAAGCAGAGGCCGAGTCTGGTGCGCATTAGCCACACCTGAGCTGTGGCTGTGTTCGCTGTGGGCTTGCAGGTCGTGCACAGAGCACCGACCGATGGAGTCCTTGCTGGCACGCATCGAATCCGAGATCGATGATCGGTGGTTGCATAACCGCGCTGCCTGCCCGGATTGCCGCCCCACCTCACGGCGCTTGGGAAGCCGCGGGACATCCGTACTACTTGTACTGCCACTTGATTCGACGTGATTTCCAATCGGTCATCGGCTAGGATCCAGTGCTGAAGCTATGGAACATCGAACATGTTAGGTGGGTATCTTGCAGGTTACATATTCCAGGAGTGAACAGCACCTAAGGTAGTACGGGCCAGACGAAGTGCCTGTGTCTGAACTAGGCCGAAGGGATACGGACACGGCGCATAGCGCTGTCTGTTCCCGTCTGGACTGCCGGGTACCCGTTGCCATTTTTCGGCCCCGGATTCAGCCCAAATCACGAACCACTAAGTGCTCTCTGGTAGATGAGATGCTTAGATGCCACATACCTACCTGAGGTATGCTACCTACAGGTGCAAAGGTCGATCCATCAACAAGGGGTCCGGTTTGTCAACTAGTGTTAGTCATGGTCAGTCTATGTTACACTACAATGACGCTGCGGAGAGAACCCTCTCCTACCTATTTGTCCGGTCCTGAGAAGTACATAGTATACAACGTGCAATCGTGACATTCTAATTCCCATCCTGAACCCTCCCGGAGATCGCCGCGTGTCCATACATGTACAATGTCTGCTTCCGGCTATCAACTTTTGCACCGACCCCAGATGTCCCAAGCGCTTATCCCGCAACTCTCCTGCATCTAGTGTATCTGCGCCTGCTGCGTCCTGCTCTTGCTGCCCTATCATTTGGTGGATGCGCTAGCTGCGTCCGACCATGTGGATTGGCTTACCGATGACCGACGCGCCCTCCTCGGAAACCCATGCGCATAGTCAACTCTCAACTTGCGGTTTGAAAGCATGACGGTCTCTAACTTCTCCTTCGCTTCGATCGCATCCTCGACTGTCAAGAAGTCTGCGTGTGCAAAGCCGCGCGGCCACCCGGTGTTGCGGTCTACCGCTACCCGCACATCGTCCAAGCCTTTTAGTCCTCGGAAAATCCTATTAAGCTCGGCGTCTGTCGTCTCGTATGGGATGTTGCCAATGAACAGTTGTTGTGTCGGGTAGCCCGGCCCTTTACTGTTTCTCTGCGGCTCCTTTTCCTCATTGCGCCGTGGAATGCAAGTAATGCGCCGCCCATGCCAAAAAGATCCGTTGACATTGAGGCATGCCGCCTGGACCGCCTCTGGAGAGTCGAAGGTGACAAACCCGTATCTAGCGTGTTGCGAGACATGTTAGCAAACACGTCCCATGCGTGCACTTCCACACTTCCGTTCAGGCTCACCCCTTGCTCAACCCACGAGGGTCGCGCGCAATGAAGGTATGAGTGACATTGCCGTATTTCGAAAATGCCTTCTCAAGATGCTCTTCGGTAATCTCAAACACAAGGTTGCGCACAAAGACGCTCCTTGCTGCCTGCAAGGTGGATGCAGCGCCCGCGGTGTCTGAGGAAGTTAGAAGACCTTGAACCAGCAGTCATAACGGGCACGTAAAATGGCTCACATGAAGCAGGCTTCTCATAGTTTGATAGTTGCGCTTCACTTCTGGCAACTTGTTCCTCAAAACTGCTCTTTTGGTTTGTCCGCTTCCCATCTCGAATTTCTTCATCTGCAAACCGCATCACCTCCTGTACTGCCTCCTGAATGTCGGCGTTGCTCTGGGCAATTTGCTCCTTCGCTGTATTAGCACTTCCGCTCGGTCTTTCTTCGGGTCTCGGCATATGTGTATCAGGCAGCATACCTCCACATCCTCACGGGCGTCCTCAGTAATTTGCTTGTCCAGATTCTCCTCCGCTGTGCGCTGCTTGCTTTCCAGCTCTTTGTCGTCCTTCATTGATCGACATGTGGTGTTGGAAAAAAGCCGAACTGCCGCAGGTGAACTTGCCAGAACACCATTAAGATTCGAAGTAGCTCGCACATTGCGAGGGGCAATGCGCAGCGAACATTGGGCTGCTGTTTTGGGGGCAGAAAGAGCAGACCTCAGGACAGCACGGCGGAGCAGATGCCTGGCTCCCAGTTCGAGTCAGGATTTGATTGGCACGGCATTGCTTGGGAGATACTCACATTCTTGATGAAGCCACTTAGAAGAGTGGGATGCAGGTAGCAGGAAATGATATCGGAGGTGCGTTGCTCTCTAACTCGGTGCTGATGTGAGAAATTTCAAGCTTATCGCGACTGCTCGAGGGGCCGTTTACGTCTTGGCATTTCTTTGCAGGGTTCGATTGGGCTAACTTGATCTGGTTAGCGCGCGCTACTAACAGTCTTCGCAAGGTACCAACACCTTGCCTCTGGGAGATGGACCCACCTCATATGTGATTATGTAAGCCTGCTGGGTGTGGATGTGCCTTCACGCACACAGGACAGCTTTATGTTCTACCTCTACCTACCTAGGTATTCAGGTAGGTACCTTGTATCTGTCTAGTTTCCTTTACGGAGTGGCCAGCTACCCATAATTGCTTGATTGGTTTGTACTTGGTTGATTTACAAGATCTTTAAGGTCCTTATACGGTGGTAGTAACCGGATAAAACTCTTGTTCTGAGCAAGACAGGTCAAGCTCAGGCCTGCGGCCTGCCCCAAAGCGGATTCCAGTTTACTTGGATGATACAGGCTTTTGAACCACTAGAAAAGTGGCCATAAAGAAGTGTATTTACTTAACTGAAGTTTACAGTCAACTTCACTGGCTTATCTAGACTATCCTCGTGTTAAAGCTTCCTTGGGTTTGACCTGCTGGATCTGGGCTAAACTCATATTAACTCCCTCAACGAAAGTACCTTGTTGCCTGCCAACTCAGATCCCACGAGTCTGTTCACGTTCACAGCAAGGGCGTGTAGCTCATTTGGTAGAGCGCTCGCTTAGCATTGCTACTAGTTCTTAGCTTTGAAGGCTCTGCGAGAGGTACTGGGTTCGATTCCCAGCTCGTCCAATATACTCTGGGTTCGCGTGGTTATGAGACGTCTACAATCTCTCAGTCTCTTTTTGCTCCCAAAGTCATCCTCCGATGCAATTTCCTCTGCTTGCCCCATTGCTGTGCAGCAATGTACGACTTAGGTCGTACGTGGCTATCCCTTTCCGCTGGCTATGTTTTTATCAGTCAAGGAAGCAAATTGTTGGCTGATTCGCTAGCTCGAAACTTTCATTTCTCAACGAAGAGAAACTAGAGAGGATCACTTTATAATGCATGAGAAGGAAGGCTGATGGACGAGCACATTAATGGAGCAAGTTACTAGGATGTAGTGAGAATCATGAACCAGGAAAGTTCCAGAGTCATGATACTGCAGCGTCTTTCATCTATAGCGGATGTTATTTTTCAAGACAGCCACTTCGTACCGTGAACTCCAACTTTCAAATAACATAGAGATACCAAGGTCAACCAACTCCCCAAGTAAAGGCTGGTGTGATGTTATCACGAGCTAGCCCAAATTTCTCTTCAGGAGCAATCTGAGGGATAACCGAGGAGTTATGGCACGAGACCTATGGTATAGAGAGCTTAGTGCTACGATGCGACGATACTGTTTAATTCTAATTTACCAATATTTCGCCCTCTTTTGTAAAAAGGCCCGATTGCTATAAGGAGTTCAGCTAAATCTTCATGATGCTGCTGGGTAGGGAGCTTCTCTTGTATGGATTTTGAGGTTCCTCGGTGGGTGAAGTATTTGGAAGAGGTGGTTCGAATTGGCTTAAGGAGGAAAGGGCGACAAGTATACCCAGGGACTTGAGTTTCGTGCACAGCCATTTGACTCTATAATAAACCGTCGGTTGGTCTTAGAACACCCAAAGTCCTTCCTATCTAAGACTAGGGTTTGTCTCATCCACAAGGAGCAAATAACTTTAGAGAGAAGGCAGCAGAGACAACTTGACCGAAACCCAAATAAGGCAATCAAACTATCGCTAGTCGTGATTGAAGGTAAGTAAAGCGGAGGTATGACCAATCTTGTCAAGTCCAGAGATCAAGTAGACAATGTTGGGCCGCCCTGTACACAGCCGAACGGAAACGCTAAAACTCTTGCCATTAGCATTTCTCAGCTCGTTGCAACGCCTGGGCTCGGCGATCTCTCAGTGCGGGGCGATCTGATGGCACCAGGGTCAGAAAGCCATCGTCGGGCTGTTAGCCGGCTGGCTTAGGAGCGGTTCCGTCTCCTGACACGTGCTTCACAGTCTACAGTGTAAAAATGCATTACCGTATACCTACAGGCTCAATACCCAC
>JAAFKN010000040.1:0-28806 GCA_011800035.1 Thermochaetoides dissita | reverse complement strand
GATGATAGCGGTCCTAAGGACCGCGCAATCATCATCGATGTGGAAACCACCCCTGACGGCACCGGGTTCGGAGTTGCATGGGCGAGCAGTTTGTCCCCAGACTGGGCAGTCACGATGGCGAGCGTAGATCAGATGGAAAGTTATGGCGGTGGTGGGGCTGCCCTAGGTCCTGGAGGTAATCTCGTACTCAAGATCGAAGGTGTCAGCATCGAGCCGTCTGCTGGTCCGTTGCTGGGCGCAGGGAAGATGTCGACCATTGCTGAAAGCGAAATGTTGCAATCATCGTCAAGTGGGAGTACACCTTCCGGGGGACGGCAGCAGCGAGCTCCGGTATCTGGCGCAGATCAGTATGCGGAACTGATACAGGAATTCGACAAAAAGATGAAACTTTTACGCAAAGTAGTTGACGCTGGAACGGCAAAACAACGAGCCCTTGAAAGTCGGGGAGATGTATTCCACGAGGGACCGGGATTAGGCATTCCCTTTCAGCCAACCGCGAGTGCGGGTGCGAATGATCAACAAGACTAGAACACGGATTAGAGGTTCATGGGGCAACTATTTTCTGACACGGGATTCTTGTATAATATCCCTTGGTCATCGCTTTATCTTCACCAATGCCGAACACTGCCCATTTCATAGAAGTACCGCCACCTCCATTGTCAGCAATTGCACGGCTGTAATCGCCAAGGACATTAACCAGTATTTATGGCACTTCATCGTTTATGTGGAATCAAAGGAACGGCAGGCCGCTCGGTTGATATAGGCATTCGGTCCACCAAAGCCCATCAAAGTTCATGAACTTCAGTCAACTGACATTGGAGGGAATGACTCCACCTCGAAAAAGCATTTGATAGTAGTATAGACTGTATTACAAGCTTCATAATCGGGAGCAAAAGCAGACACTGGCAATCGTTGAAAGGAAAAGCAACCCAGTGACCAAACTACCCTACAAACGCCCTGATATCTTGCCAAAGAGAGACGCGCCATGCCTGGAAAACAATCATCCAACAAAAAGACAAACCATTCCTGTCCAACCGAGGCCTTCGCTATTGGCACTGGGGTTAGCAGCCAACAACCAAAGATCAGGTCTAACACGGCGTTCGGGCAAAGGACACCAACACCAACGCTTCTCCTGCCCCCTTCAAGCTTGTACAACCCCGCCCACCGCTCAGCTGTCGTCACTCGCCTCGGTTGAGTCAACACCCTCCAAATCAACAACGAACCGCTTTTCCATCACCGGAATCTTCTCAACAGGAGGGATCGGATGTGGCAAACCTAGATTACCAGCCAGCCCCATCCGATCGACTCGCAGCCTCCTGCCAAGGCGCGCAGGCAGAGCAGGAGGGGTGGTGGTATCAATCCGGACCGCACGGATATTGTTCATTTTCAAGTCGTCAAGGACAGAGCGTTGCTGGAAGATGCTACGCTTCTTTTGACCACTCCCGGTGCTGCTACCGTCACCGTTGCTGATGGTGCCATCAGCGGTACCAGTGTTGCCAGTACCAGTGTTAGCCGTGGTTCCGTCGTTCCCAGCATTAGTGTTAGCGTTGTTGTTGTTGCTGTTGTCGTTGCTACCGCCACCGCCACCACCGCCACCGTTGGCAGCGCGGTTGATCATGATATACGCCACAACAATAACCACAACAATGACGACGATAGCGACTGTAGTTTTTTTATTAGCATCATCCATGACAAAGCTGAGAGCAGCTATTCTTTGGAAATGGTGACGTACCGCAGATACCCAAGCAAATCCACTTCTTCTTGCGCGTCTTGCGCGCCGTAGTAACTGCAACCTCAAGCTGCTCATTGGCCTTGACCATATCTCCAGCGGCAGCCTCGGCTTGCTGGTCGATCTCCATTACGGTGACTTCTTGCTTAGCCAACAGTTCCTGCATATCATTGAGCAGGTTCAACAGCTCTTCCAACTGCCGTTCGATATGCAGCATCTCTTGGTGGCGCTGCTCAACAGCCCGAAGCACCTCCTGCGCTTGTCCAAGACGCGCGCTGCCCATGAGAGCCTGCTCGAAGACGGGGGCGTTGTTACTCTGCACTGCCTTTTGGATCTCTTCATCCGACATGTCGGGGCGAACGATACGAAGCTGGCGAACAGCTTGAGCTTCCATATCCTTGCCAAATGCCGCGTCGAGCTCCTGGAATCTCTGAATTGCGCGCCTGAGCTGGTTCTCGAGACCCGATACATTGCCCAACTGAGCGCTCTGAGGAATGCGCTTGAAGTCGCGGATCCGCTCGGCAATCTTCCTGTACTTGTCCATAATCTCTTGTTTGAACCTGTCGAGCTCCCGCTTAGATTGCGAATTCATCGATGTATCCGTGTCTTCAAGGCATCGTTTCTGATAGCCCGGAAGTGCTGCGAGCATTCGCTCAACTTCTTGCAGCTCCTGTTGGATTCGCGAACGTTCCGCAAGAACATTCTGGCTTGATGACCCTTGATTCGGGCCTCTATTCCCCAAGGAAGACATCTCATGCGATCCGGCTCCCGCAGCATTCTGGTCACCGAAGGGATCGTATCGGCCACTTGACAAACCATGTCAGTTGTGCTCGTCTCAAAAACCGGAGCAGCGCACAGTCGAAAAGTCGACGGGTATGGCATACCTCGAGCCGCCGCCATACGAGTTGTATCCCCCATTGTTATTGTAGCCGCCGCCATATTGGCCATACTGGCCACCATTGTGATTGTTATACTGATTATACTAGACATCCATTAGCTTTCTGCGAGCGACAGGGCAATTGAGAGCAGAGAAGCAATAGGCGCTATGGCTGCAAAGCAGATGTTGCGCGCATAATACTTACGCTCATGGCGACAGCCCCAAACCACGGGAAGTAATCACAGAATCCAGATTACAATGCTCTATCTAGCTAAACCAAGGGGAACAGAAATCGATAGACCGCGAAAGCCGTGTGATGGTAGCTGCAGAGATGGCGGCGACAAACGAAAACGCGAAGACCGAGCAAAGAACGAACCGGGCAGGAAGAAAGTCGGGATCAAAGAAACCGGAGGTGAAAGGTGGTGCGTGGTAGCACCAGGTAAATGAAGCGCGCCGAGAGGATCCTCAGGAGGCCAGACTCCAAAACGAGGTTAGGCCGGGGGGGGGGGGTTGTGGCGCGCGAGGAACAGGCGAGCCGCGTGTGGGCGTTTTTGTGGATTTTGTGCAGGCAGGCCCAAAAAAAGTTCAGACGGAAGGTAACATTTCTTGATCATCCAAGATTGGTCCCCTTTCTGTTCTTTCGGCATCGAGGACACGGTCGGGTTTTGTAACACTCTTGCAACAGCCAACAAAATGAATGAAACGGGAGTTTCTTTAGGTTGCTTCCCCTCACATACATTGCCATACAGGCCACACCAGGTCGAGACCAAAGGGAAACGTCTCGGATGGGTTGGTGATGGGACGGGATGCTTTCCATCCTGGGCCATCGGAAGGGTCTGGATTACAGGTACGGAGCCTGGAAGACGATTGGCCATCTTCGTTTCTGGGCAGGCTTCTGGTCGCTCTGGTCGCTTTTTGTAGTGGGTCGAAATCTGAAGGACCCGCTGCAATGGGGTTCGCTGTTGTTTGGCACTCATTTGCTGGAGTATGTACACGAATTACAAGTTACGCCGGGGTAGTTTTGTTAGCTCCTTGACAAGACTCGCCACCAAAAAAAGGTCCAAAAGTGCCGCAGAACCTCGCCAAGAAGCTAACAAAACAAACCCCAGCATACGGATTATCCTGTAATGAAATCACCTGCCGCGCTCTTTCACTCAGGTTGGAGCTCACTTCCCTGGCTGCCAGGCGCCAGCCCTTGGCCTTGGCAGATGGGCAACGCTTATTGGTGCCACGGTCCCAGCCCAGCAACAGCCACAGGAGCCGTTTCAGAATGGCAATCATCAGGTGTGTCAACCAAACCGAAAGCACATGGGCTGTGGAGGCAGCTGAGCTGGGGATTCTGGATCCTCTTTCATTGCTTGCTCCAAATGGGGTCGCGCAAACAATTACATAAGCACCCAGCGATGTTAACAGTGTGCACTATCCTCGATGACCTCGATGGGGATTATGATGAGGGATCAGCAACATCCCCTAACTATGTGCTGAGCAAAATGCTCAGGGAGAATCGGACCAATGTTACGCATACTATAGCCATACGATCCACTCTTCCGCCTTAGGATCATGTAAAAGTAGAGGAATAGTAATAGGTCGCTAGCAACTTGTCGATGTATGTGGCATCCAACCAAAGGGCTTCGAGGATGCTGAGAAAACAAGTGATCATGTTTCCACCTGCCCTCCAGGCTACATAAACAAAGGCATATCCAAGATATATGCATAAAAGGATGTGGATTGTTGTTTTACTCCAATCCACTCAAACCGCACCCGAACGTCGAGCCCGCAGGTTAACTCGGTCATCCTTTCCCTTGGCCCTTCATACAGATAACCAACATCTCTTATCTCCGGGATAGCTCTGTGACCATCTCCCAGTAACTTCCGGTACCTGATACGGTATCCCATTTCCTCCCTCTCAGCTTCGAAATTGACTGCCCGAGTTTGAAGAATCCTGAATATACTTATGGACCTCTGCCGAAACCCCGGGTATAGACACAACCCAAAAAGTACCAGATCTGTCCCAGCGCGATGCGACACTTTCCAGAGAGTTGGGATTTCGGAAGCCCTCCAGAAATTTCGACAGGCAGGAACTCCGTGACATTGTTTGTGAAGTAGGCCGATACCACAAGTTACCCTTCCCGACGAAGCTGATTCGTGCGATTGCGTCCACAGGATACTTGGGCATATTTGCTTCAATCACAACAAAGCGAGTGGCTGATCTAACATAATACCAGGACGCTTCACAAAATGACAGAAGTATGTAAGCGCCTTCGCCAATCCCAACAAGAGTGAACAATGTTTTATCATGTAGACTGCCTCCCGTCTCGTGTTCGAGCGTCCGTGCCAGCAATGGGCATAATCGGCGATGGATATCTCTTTCCCCCTCAGTAGCTTGAGTCCAAAAGACGCCAGCCTCCATATCGCCATCATGGGCGTACAAGGCGTCAAGTGTGCGTGGCCAAAAATGCCCGATGTTTCTCCGCTCTTCATGAAGGAGAAAGAGAAACCCTTTCCAAGATCTTCCTATCTGTTTGCCAAAAACTCGATGGAGCTCAATCGTTCGGGGAGTTCTTCAGACTCTGGAGGTCCCAGAAACATCTCCGTGCCATCACACTGGACTAGATCATGACAAACACATGCCACGTTGACCAGGTAGGCTCGATACTAGGTAGATGCTTGGCCGTGAAGAGCACGGGCCTGTGGAGTTTCGAGTCTCCCGATGAATGCTTAACAAAATCAGTAAATCCATATGCCACTACAATGCCCAAGAGGTCAAGTTTCCTTCGTTGGTCGTTATTGTTAGAGGAGGGATTGGAGGACATTGATATTGACCAAGCCAGTAGGTATCGTGAACTTGATGTGCAACTGCCACCATCTTCCGTTAACCATGGGTATAGAAAGTGTAACGCAGGCTGATGCTCTGTTCGATGTGCAGCCCAGAAGGCATTATGGACAACTCCTGGACGGATCTGTGGTCCGCTCTGTCTCGGCAGTTTCCCTGGGTAACAGAAGAATCCTCTTGCAGCAATTACTGGATACGGTTCAGGGTAATCCCTGACATAACGATGCCGCCAATTCGGTCTTCTACAGTTGACGTGTCGTAGCCAATTATTTCTCTACCCTCCTCGGTCTTTAGAAGAAAGTCTTTGGCGGATCTATGGATTCAGCGGGCATGCCCAATGCCGTTGACCGGTACAATATCCAACAAGCCTGCACGCCTTGTCATCAAACGTGTAAGAGCTGCACCCCTGAGAGAGTGCCAGTTCGTGAGGAATGCATTCGGGAAGGGATCTTGTAAGATCTGCTGCCGCTCCTTCGTGTCCATTGCCAGCATGAGGACTGGTAGGGAGGGTCCGGGCTTTGATATGAACGATAAATCTCTGAAGTACCAAGGTTCCTTATCGCGGTGAGAAAGCACCGGTCCGAATATAGTGTTGTATGCGAGTACGAGATCAAGAATTCGTGCGTCATCCTTGCGGCTGATCTGATCATCATCGTTCAGACGCTTCCGCGCCTCTTCATAAAGCTCCTTGAGACCTCTGAGAAGTTTTTCCAACCGTCTGCGAAGCTCTGTAGGAGCGTCAAAGTTGTTGATGCCTCTGATCAAGCTTTTAACTGCGAGGGAGACCCGTAGAAACACACCATCGCTCCTCTCGCAAATTTTCTCGGACAAGTAGTTTTAGATCTTTGCCGTCTTCGTCCCTAAAATGCCCATGTAGCGTACTCAGTGTGTAGACGTATATGTCCTCCCAAGTGAGATCCTGAAGTTTCAGAGACGGGAAAACTGTGAGTTTTTTTTGTAAAGCGGGTTCTGGGCGACTAGAAACACATTTTTTCTATTTTGGCGGGTCCGATAAAGCTTATCATGAAGCCCAAAGTCGAAGCTGGTCCTTCAGAGTAATCGATCTCATTGAGTCCATCAATGAAGATGCAAGTTGTCCACCATGACGTCTTTAGTGCAATCTCCAGTGCCTTGAGTAAGTCGCTCATACGCCAGTCACTATACCGCTTTTTTGGAGCTAAATGGGGGAGCTCTTTCACAATTGCTGTAGCGATATCCATGTCATGTTCAAAAAGTTCATAAAGAAGTGAGCAAGCAATTCCTTTTTGGCTTCGCTGCATTGGCATTCCTGCACTCCAGATAAAGCAGGACAGGATGACAGTGGGTCGGCCGACTTCTTCCGAGGTTTGAGGACTTTGAACCAAGAATTTCATCAGAGTGCTTTTCCCTGAACCCGGTTTCTGTGAAATCCAGTATACCTAATTGCCTTTAAGTGCCGTAGAACTTTAGCTGTTGTGTTGTGGAAGACCACAACCATCCCAGGAAACTTTGCGAAACATTTGCTCTCTGTGTCCACCTTGACTCTTAGTTATGGAATAAGAATGCGTCGCTCTTGTTGGCATTCGAAGGTCCATTAGGTTGGAAAATCCATTGGAACGCCTCCTCATGATAATCAACAACGTGATTCACTCGATCAAACATTCCTTTGAATTAAAGACTTTGGCGAAAGTGTTCCTGTAGTGCATATGCAGTAGGTTTCCGCAAGCTTGCTCGAGTACTTTCCCGAGCTAACCCGGTGGTTTCGAGGGAGTTTTGTTGCAACTTTGACGTCAGATGATCACTCAGTTCTTGCACTATGGTCCTGGTCTAATTTGTTGACTCTCGACGGAAAATATTGATCAATTCAGCTGCTTTGCCATTTACAGTGCTCTCTATAAGGTCATGCAGCCGGCTATCAAGCTCGTTGAATACCTGATCTTGGTTCAATTACATTGCTTCATTTCGGTTACTATCTTTTGCGTCAGCAACTGCTGTTCTGCACCTTACTCAAATCACAGGTCTCTTACCAAACATATTGCAACATTAGGTTTATCGGAGACTTGTGATAGGCCTCTATCATGGCACTTTCCTCCTGCAGCTCGCTCCTTTTCCATATCCACTTGATAGCTCGGACAAGAGCTGCCTCGCTCAGTATTCTGTTCATTTTATCCTTCAACTTCCCAGCCGCTTCTTCACAGTTTATAGAAAGTTGAATGATCTTTATATCACTTCGTCTTGCGTGCTGAGGGCTTGAGGTGCTTGTTGTAGGGAGAGTCGCAGAGACTGGACTGCCTGTGACAGATCATGTACGATGATATTCAAACTACAATCAGGAGCTCGATCCTCTCGGAGGGCCAAGGAAACGTCAATGACATATTTCAAGAATGACAGGACCTTGAGTATATTACAAGCTAGGGAAAGGCCTTCAAGAGGTTCCGCCCCTGACATGGTAACTCTCGATTGTGAGACTAAGTGACGCCGGGATCGAGGGAGACAGAGAGAAGCGGGACGAAGTCGGAAAAGTAGCAAGATGCACAAAGCCCGAATGTGAAGACATGGTAAATTAAACACCAATAGAGAGGCTGAGACCGTATCCTGTCCTTCCATGCGTCGACGACCATCGGCCATGCACATGTGACACTCGATTATGCACAAGCATAGCCAAGTCACAGACTTGCCCCATAATCTTAGGGTTGTCTACTTTCAGATGCATCCGTTGCTCAAGATCATCGTTGAACCGTGGGTAGTTTAGCATCCCAAATCCTGAATGCTAGATCCTCTGTCAGTGTGTTCTTCTGCTGTCCAGACAATTCCCTTTGTAAGCTCTCGAAGGCTCTAATCACCGGCGCGAGTATGAGATTACCCAAACATAACATTCCTCTGAGCTGCTTTCCCCCCTCACCTATCCCTATTGATGTATGCTTGGAGGCAGGATAGTGACACTGACAGCAACACTTAAGGAAGGTAAGCAGAGACCGAGATACGCAATCCCAAGTGCTAAGCCACAGAGAATGCAAATCAGGACCAGAATTTATTGCTGCCTGGATATCAAAATTCGGATAAGGTAGTCATACGAAGATAAAGTGTTTCTAGCTGTTCAAGGATAAAATTATTTTCAAACGTCCCTTCATATCCATCCTGCTCAGATCGTGCCATCACGGCTCCTGCTTACGATCATCCCCATCATACGGCTACAACACTGTGCTCGTTTGAGTGGCTCTCTGACCACCTATATATAGTATCACTAATTACACTCCTCAAACAATGGCATAGGCCGACGCGTAGCTTACACTGAAGTCCCACGCCTTTTCGACCAAGTTGCTCCGCTGGTATTGCACAAATTTTAACTTGCCTCTTCCATCCTCGGGTCTCTGGTCCTTTGTCAACACCCCCAACGCGGCCATGATCACCCCAATGGGATGTCTCCCACAAACTGTGTTTTGAGTCTGCTGGATGACATGATAAAACTCGTGGTGTGCACCCGATTCAACAGCATCCATAGCCATCTTATCCAGCATCTCGATGACCTCATGAATCTTCAGGTTATCTGGATTGCCAACCAGTTGCTCCCAACCTGGTTGAAGCTTTGGATGTTTGTCTCTGTGATCTGCGTCCAGGTTTCTAATCTTGCCATTATCGAATATTGGGCGGTACGCGAATCGTGAACCCCAGTGGCAAAAGTCGGAAGAAATGATCCAAGCAGTTGTGGGGTCCTTCAAGTATTGCGCCAGAAGCTGACCGTATGCTTGTTCCTGTTCCTCGGTGCCATCGCCAACGAGTATAGGGATGATGGTCGGGTATTTACCGCTGTCAGTTCCAAACGTCTGCTCTAACCTCTTCCACAGGTACGGAATGTGCATCTCGAGAGAATGCTCGCCAACGTCCCGGCGAGCAGGCATATCGCTGAAGCGGCCAGTCCGCTTCAACTCGGCCGTTGTGGCTTTGTCCACAATTAAATTCCCAAAAGGGGTCTCATATTTGTCAAAAGTTGTAAGAGCACATCCACGCAAGTAATACGTATGCGATGGTCCGAGGATAAAGACTCGTTTCGCATTGCTGAGATCGAGGGCTTTGTACGCCCAGGCCGCACAAGGCCCAGAGTAGGAGTACCCGGCATGGCTATTGTGCGTCTCATCAGGATCATGTCCTGCAGTGGGAAAAGCGAGATCAAATGGAAAACAACTATCGACTTACGGAGCGATGATGACTCTGGCGCCAGGAATCGGGAGCTCGCTGTCATTCAACGAAGCTGGTACACGCCCAAGGAATTCGTCGAGCTGCGCGGACAAGATTCTCGGATCGTCCTCGTACCAGGACCCCGCATGGCTTGCCTCTCGCGTGGTCATGCTGTTCCAGAGGAGCGTACGACTTGAGCCTCTCAATAATGAGTCTGAAGAGCACACAATGCAGAAAAAAGATACAATGAGGGAAGTAAGTATGTGGAGCAACCTGCGGTTACAAGGCTGAATTGTTCATGAATGGTAGGTAGGCGTTAGGTCGGTTTATCTTTCAAGCAGGGTGGTGTGAGTGAGGCGGGGTTGCGCTCTGTGTAACAGGCCAGCAGCTTCCCGAAGCATTGTTGCTGCCCCGCACCGGGGTTCCAGGCCCCTCTTGCAAGTGCAAGGGAAATGCACTTCATGAGCGGCTCAAGGCCGAACGTTGACTTGAATTCCACACCCTTGTGTGGCTTGAAAAGGAAACCTGGAATGAAAAAGGCATTTGCCGTCACACTAATGCTGCCATGACGATATGGTGGAAGAACTGAGTGACCTTAGTACAGACTGTTGTTTCTAGGGGCCCTAAAGCTCCACTTCCCCGCACCAACGTTCCCATTCGGGGGTGGAGACTTGATCGCTGAAGATCACGGGCTCGAAATCAGGGCGGTCATTGTACCTGTTCCCGCCAAGGAATGAAGCCTGACTGGAGTAAACCCTCGAGCATCCTATTACCAATATAGATGAACATTTGAGCCCATTGATAGATCACCTTAGCCAGAACGAGACAGCCCTAACTCCCCAAACGCCTTGGGATTTTTGCATCTGCAAATCCACCTCCAAGCCCATGTAAACTGCTGTTGCATCCAACCCGCTCTGCCATGACCGCACCTCACCAGATCGTCTTCCAGCCTACCTGGCACAAACCAAGCAACGCGTGTGCTCACCAAGGTTGCTAACAGAGCAGCTGAAGCAAACAGCTTTGCCACATGTCACGCACATCTGCCCCTCCGCAGCGCATGAGAATCCAACAATGTTCATCATCTCATCGTTCCCACAGAGCGAAACACCGCAATCTTCACATTGCGTTGATGCGCTCTGAAGAAGAGTGGTCGTTGACAATGATGCAGTAGACGATGAAGGAGATGATGCAGGGAACTTCGTCGAAGGCGCGCAGCGCGTTGGCAGGTTCCAAAAGCTGTGGAGAGACCGCTGCCGGGCGCCACCACAATTGGGCTTAGGTAATGGCATGGTATTTGTCACGTCCGCAGACTGGCACAACTGGTTGTTTAGTTCCTGTGGACGGTGCTGCGCCGAGTAGAGGAGGTGGAGAGTACGTTCTGAGAAAATCACGAAGCCGGTAAGCATTCGTATTGATTCAATGCAGGTATCAGTACGAACTTACGATGAACCTCTTCCTCCGGAGGACGATTGTCGCGAAAGCGTTTCAAAGTACGGCTGGGAAGATGCGATGGAACCGACAGTCGTGGAGAGAAGAAGCCTCGTCGGGTGGTGTCCATTGCGGACATGGCATCAAAGTTGAAGCTGTCATTGACGGAATGTGAAGATGAAAAGACGGGACCAAACGAAAACTCAGACTCGGATCTTTTACGTTTAGAAAGCATGTTGATGTTGATGTTGAATGTTAACTGCGGCCGTCAGATGTCGCCAATAACGTCCTGAGTGTTAAGCCGTACTTCGCGGAGGATGTAGGTAATACGACCAATTGACAATTGCATAAGCGTTCGTGTTGTGCCGGAGGATGTATTGCAAGCCCTAAGGTAGACTGCGGAGTAGAATCGGGATAGGGAGTATAATGTCAGGAAAATGGGAAAGTGTAGAACAATACAGAGTGCTTGGATGCATTACTCTAGAAAGGGAACGGGAGTGATGAAAGGTACGAGAGTCCCTGAGACCGTGTCGCAAATGTGGCGCGTATACGACGCGAGTGGTTAAGTAGTGCCCCACTGTTTTCGTGTTCCCATGGCTGCGTGGCGCGGGTCCATCCTCCCTCAGTATGCGCGGATGGCTGGTTGGTCAGCCGGTGTTTCTTGGCCTCCCGTGATCTGGCGACGCGTACGCGCAGAGTCGGGACGCGACACTCCGCGTTGCTGGTCGGTTGCTGTGCCTGTTCCTCGGTCAACAATGCGGAGCAGGCGGGCGTCCCGGGTTCCATCTTACGTCCGATCGGGTATTACCATGATCGATATTCGTCTTTTCAGCCTGTTACACTAGGCGGAGTCGAGTCTCTCATGTCATAATGAACTTCCATGGAGCATTTAAACCCCATCTCAGCACTGGCATCAGAAGTCGGAGTTTTTGAGCTCATTACTCTGGCAAAATGGATCCGGACGTTCAAGAATTAGCTGCAACTGAATCACCCGCTAATTGCAACGAGGCTCCAGTTCAAACGGCGGATGAACATGCCTCCCTCAAATACTCCCTGCTCGGCCCATCTCTGACAAAAGCAGGGCAAGACAAAGTTGATCAGGCCAAGGTATGTAGAGTTTTCCTCGCCATATGCGGCCGTCTCCCCACGTTGGTCTATAGCAGTTTCCTGACTACACTGGCAGGTGTCTGATATCATCTATAATGTTTCCAAGGGGTCGAAGTTCTTCACTCACGAGGAAGCGAGGGACAAAGAACTTACAGCGAAAATCGAGGCCCTCGTCTCCAAGAAGCGGCATCTCGAGACACAAGACCTCTCGCGCGAACTCCGAGCCGCCGATAACCTTTTGGCTCAACTTGAGCAATCGCGCGATTTAACGCAGCACATCGTGCATGTCGACTGCGATGCCTTTTATGCTTCCGTAGAGCTCCTGGATCGCCCGGAACTGAAGGATCTTCCTTTTGCCGTCGGAGGAGCTGTCTTGACCACCTGCAACTATGTGGCCCGACAGTTCGGTTGCCGCAGTGGCATGGCAGCTTTTGTGGCCAAAAAGCTATGCCCCAAGCTAATCATCATTCCGCTCAATTTCGACAAGTACAACGCAAAGGCAGCTGAAGTGCGCGAGATTTTGGCCGAGTATGACCCGCGCTTCGAAAGCGCGAGCATTGACGAGGCTTATCTCAACATTACCAACTACTGCACTCAGTATAATGTGGACCCAGCCGATGCCGTCAATCAAATGAGGAAAGAAATCCATGAGAAGACGAAAATAACCGTTTCTGCGGGGATTGCTGCGAATGCCAGATTGGCCAAAATTTGCTCAAACATCAACAAGCCGAATGGACAGTTTGTTCTCCCGAGGGAACGAGAAGCCATCATGAACTTCATGAAGAATCTCCCTTGTCGGAAAGTGAATGGCATTGGACGTGTCCTCGAGCGTGAACTATCGGCTGTTGGCATCAAGACCTGCGGTGATATCTACACACAGAGGCAGTACATCGAGAAGCTCTTCGGACAAAAAACGTACGAGTTTCTCTTGCGCTGTTACCTTGGCCTGGGGCGAACACATATTCAACCTGCCGAGGAGTATGAGCGTAAAAGTGTTGGCACTGAAAGCACGTTCCGTGAGATCGATGACCCCGCTCAGCTGCGCGCAAAGCTCAGACAGACGGCAGAAGAACTAGAGTCCGACTTGCGGAAGGCAGAGTGCAAAGGTCGCACGCTCTGCCTAAAAGTCAAACTGCATACATTCGAGGTTTTGACACGCCAAGTTGTCACGCCCAAGGCCGTGTATCTTGCCGACGATTTGTACACCTATGCACTGCCAATGCTAGAAAGGCTTGAGCGAGAGATACCAGGCTTGAAATTGCGCCTCATGGGTCTCAGATGTACCCATCTGGCTAGCATGAAACGGCCCGACACGCTGGCCTTCTTTGGTTTCAAAGCCCACCTACCTGAACACTCGACGTCTCCTGGAGTTAACAACTCGATGACTAAGAACGGTAGCAATAACGAGGCAAATGGGGACAAACGCAATGCCCTTCCTAACCCTGATACTTCATCAGGCCTTTCACATCATAAGCATGGGAAGGAAATTGTGCCCAATCCCAAGAAGGAGGATTCTACCTCGGTGGAGGAGGAGTGGTGGGAATGTCCTGTCTGCTCCAGGTCTCAGCCCGCAGATGAGAGACAATTCAATGAGCATATTGACCTGTGCCTGTCAAGGCAGGCTATACGCGAAACCATCCAACAAGTCGCCGCAGTATCCCAGCCACAGCGTGCAGCTGTCATGCCAGAGACCAAGAGGGGAAAGGATAAAAAGAGAGGAAGACCTCCCGCACCTCCGGATCCAAAGCAGAAAAGGTTGTGTTTTGGGAACAACGGCCTGCTTTCATAGTCGTCTCCTCAGTTGTTTAGGAACTAGATGCATGTTGCTACGATACACGATACCTATACAGCCAGATTTGAAGAACGTCATCCATAAATGCCAATATCTACTTACTTCTACTCGATTGT
The DNA here is from genome assembly GCA_011800035.1 of Thermochaetoides dissita. Classification (NCBI taxonomy): domain Eukaryota; kingdom Fungi; phylum Ascomycota; class Sordariomycetes; order Sordariales; family Chaetomiaceae; genus Thermochaetoides; species Thermochaetoides dissita. The sequence continues at coordinate 14,769 of JAAFKN010000040.1, read as the reverse complement.
GGCTGGCGTCTTCGATCTCGACCGAACGTTGATTTCTTCGATGCCCTGACTGCAAATTACCTACACTGGTGGCTGTTCTGTACAGTCATACGGTGTGTTGTCAAATTCGAATTTATGTTGAGCTCTACAGTGCGATGCGTTAAGTCTCAAAAACAGCCCTGAAGTTATCCGCATTCAGAAAGTTGACACCATGCCTCTCACGAGTTGACACGAGGACCCCCAGAAGATAAGTTTCTCCAACTTCAGGAGCCATGCTCTTATTCCTCTCTTCCATAGGCGGCAACCCGGAGGGTGCTGAGGCTCCTCCGAATCCGAAAATCCTCTTCCTCTTCTTGCTCCAGTTCGTCCCCAGGCAGCCGCACTGCACGATCTAGCGCAACCGGCAGTCCCCGATGGCGACCACGTAATATGACAGCACAGAGGAGCACTTTGGACGCAGTAGACCATGCTCCACAAAAGCTGTAAGAATCGTGGGCCACCCCGACACTGATGCCGACGCAGCCATACGCCGAAGCGACCTCAAAGATGACGTTGAAGACGCTGAAGCCGATAGGATCGTAAATGAAATGCCCTGTGTTGATGATCACGATCACCAATATAGCGACCACCAGCCACCAGATATCATGAGCCAATTGCCCTTTGATCTGCTGGCTAATGAAATCGATATGTGACTCGGACCTTGACTGGAAACGCGGCTGCCGCACTCCCACTCCATGTCAGGTAAATATCCGCTTGAGAGCGTGACCGAATGTGGTTGCCAGGCAGTCTCTGCCGTCGTGTTCACAGGGCTGAGAGGATGGCCTCGATGATGTCTGCTGAGGGTCTGCATCTCGGGGCTCATCCTCAACATATATACCAAGAGAGCGTTCTTCGTAAGTGTTCGAATGTCGCATGGTAATAACCACCGGGTAGACAGAAATATACATCATCACCACATACAAGGCCTACAAGCCAATGTAAACAGAGGTGATGGGTACAACATAAAAGCCACCAGAGCGGACGGCTGCAGCAACCCTGTCAGTATCCTGAGATCCAGCATGGATAAAATATATGCTTACCTAGAGCTTGAAACAAGCAGTCAGCGGACGTGATGCGCGAGGAATGCTCACGATAAAAAGATTGCCGATTTTAAGGAGCTCAAATGCGACCCAGTCGGTGGAGTTAAGGAGAATCAGCATGAAAACCAGCCACCATGTCGGACGTGCGGGGAAAAGATGGGTGTAGACCCGTCGAGGATACTGGAGGATGAACTTCAATGTATCCTTGAGGTCGGAAAGTTCATCCTCTTCGGTGACCAGTGAGAGCAATTTCAACAGCAAGCAAAGGAAAAACCTAAGGAAGGCCGGGTAGGCTGTGTTGCCCGCCAATATCAGCAAGCCCATGGTAATAAGAACAAAATAGGCATTCTGAAGTGGGATCATATTTGCATCCAGCGAGGTCATCCCAGAGTTGTTAAACGCCGACACTCCGTTAAAAATGCCCAGCCACCATGGATTGTTGGCATTTTGGAGCGGTGGATCCGGGGGTTGTGATTAATCCAAGCTCCTAGAGCAAAACAGCCCAAGAGCTGCCAAAGAAAGGAGTACACGGGAACGATGATGGAGAGTACCCTGAGGGCGCGATATTCACAACATCCCAGACGTTGCCGTTCTTCGCTTGTGAGTCCTTGGGACTGAACTCTTCTAGCCTTCGTTTTGTCTGTGAGGAACTCTCTCACTGGTGAATCGGTTTTGTTTCGGTCGCCATGTGAGTCAGGCCCGACCATGATATGCCTGCGCATTGCTGAGTTCCAGTCGTGATGCCGGTGATGTTGTACATGCCGTCTCATCAGAGTGCTGGCTGTTGGCAAATAGCACATGAGTGGTGCCGACATGGCCTCCCACGGGTGTTGTGGCCATTCTCGACCCAAGATCTTTGTTCCGAGTACAAGACACAGCGAACGGTCTCTGGAAAAAAATTGCTCGATTTCCGTTGACATATACCCCTGGTTTCTATTACCGAGAGTTGGCGATCTAGCAGAGCTATAGTGTTGGCTCTGCGTAGAGGACCGTAGAGGACCTGTCAAGAAACAGGAGCCTTTGGATCCTAGGCACTGTGATGGTGCTTCCAGCGCTGGTTGCCCGATGGAGACGCTCCGCATGGACAATATCTTTGAAGCGTTTCTCAAACACATGCTTGCGCGCCACCACTGTCCATATGGAAACCCAGATCGAACTCCCAGAGGAGATGAGAAAGAACAGAATAATTTGCTGCCATGTGGTCAACTGCCTCAAGTTGACTGTACTAAGACCCGCTTCAGTCATGGCGCTGACAACCATGAAAAGGCTATCAGTGTAGCTGAGACTCCGGGCCGGTTTGGCTGAACCCCTAAATATGAGTGAGGCCACCAGGGAAACAACAATGAAGTAGGCATAATGAATGATGATGAAGTTGAGAGGCGGGTGTAAAGGTCGGATCCAAGAAAAGCCCCTCATACCACCAGACAGTCCAGTGATATTTGGTACATGACAAGGGGGCATTCCAGCTGTCCAGAAAGGCCAGTAGAAAATAGCTGGACAGGGCGAAGAAAAGGTAACGAAGGCAGCACGTCCAGTGAATGCGTTGATCTGCAGAGGAACAAAGCATGCCTTGGTGGCAGTCAGGTATCTCTCTCCAGGCCGTGGCACTGAGAAAGAAAGAATAAAATAGGTCGACTTTCATATTCAGCTCAGACTGACCTGCGAAGCAGGAGAGTCAAGAAAGGTCTTTCCACAATCACCCAGAAGACTATGAGATGTTCAGGAAGCTCAGGTAACATAGGTCGGCAGGAAGGAGAGCCAGCATATAGGATGCTTATTTTGCATGTGCAAAGCCCCGATTTTACTAGCCTCCACCTGGATGTTGTATCCAAAATTGATACGTTAGGATTCTGATGCAGAAATGAAGTTCACCTGATTTCTCAGAAGTTCCTGAATTTTCAATGGCCCTCGAAAATCGTGGAACCAACAACGAGATCATCTCTGGTGACTCCACATTTCAACAAGAAATTCCAGTACACAGTACACTTTATGATGCCCCTGACCCCAGCACAATGGCCGTGAAATAATCCTGAGAATTGCCTGGACTTTGTTATCTAGGCAACCTAACATTTCGCTGGTAAATTTCTTATAGTCAAGGTAAAGAAGAAGAGAATGGTTGTTTGCTAAAAAGGAAACTCAGGGTGTCGCAACGAAGACTTTGGGGCCCTCAACCATGTCACGACCGATAGATAAGCACATATCTGACTGCTTCCCAGTGAATGCAAGATCAACTGCAAGTTATTTGTGCAAGACATCTCTCCTGGTATTTAACAGCATCGTGATATATGCTTAAAGTTCCTTGTGTTCCTTACTGGAGTCTGCAGGCTTCGGCACTCCCTCGATACCAATGAGTTCGGTCTCAAAAACTGGATTCAGAAGTAAATTGTTAGGTCAAAAATGACTACACGAGAGGTGGATGGATAGAAACCATGGTCGCGAACAACATACCCAAGGTAGAGCCTGCGGGGATGGGACCAACAGCGCGCTGCCCATAGCCATAACTTGGACCAATGGTCAGTGTCCGCTTCTCACCAATGCACATGTCAAGCAAGCCTTCATCCCATCTATAAAGCGTTAGTGGCGATTCGCATTCGGAGGCTGCTCTTTGCGATGGCTTTACCCTTTGATGACCATCCCAGCACCAAGCTTGAAGCTAAAGGGAACACCACGGTCATAGCCTTCATGAGACGAGTTGGGAAGTTAGTGAAACTCTGGCTGGACCGGTCTGGGCCAGCTATGACGGCGCACTAACTGGAGTCGAACTTCTGGCCATTGGACTTCAAGGTCCCTTTGTAGTGGACATTGATCACATCGCCCTTCCGTGTCTTACGATCGCATTCGATTGGGAGTGTGACATCAATCTTCAAGTCTTCGGAGGCCAGGACGCCAACAGCTGTCGAGGCCAGCAACGAGAAAGAAAGAAGAAAGAAGTTTCTCATGGTGAAAGCTAGGAAATCAGCTGGTAATTCGAATGGTGAACTTGGGCTATCACAGAAAAGAGAATCCAAGAAATAGCCAAATAACAGCCTGCTCCGGTTAGTGTTTTGGAAAGGAGCTGGGTGGTTAGAGCCGTAGGTGAACCATGTCAAGATTGCTACGTGCAAGTTGACATATCAGCATCAAGCTGCCTTAACGACAGGGAACCACTCAGGCGCAGCCAATCCGCTTGATCGATTGGTGCCAACACACAGGGGTCCAGGCCGTGGTTGCTTGGCCGGTCTTGGCGGGGGCCAAGCACAACCCCTCCAGGGCCCCCACCCAACCTCCACTTTCTGTCTAGCAGTCGGGCCTCATGCCTTCCAATTCCCTGTAAACCCCTCAGGCTCTATTGGGTCTTTCTATCGGATGATGATCCAGATCCCCGACACGACATATGCAGCTACCTGCATACCCGTTGCTGTACTCTTGCAGATCATGCAAGTACAGGGTACAGACATATGTAGAATCGACCATCGACAACATCATTGACAAAAGGTTGCTTCACACTTGATGAAAATTTCAGGTGGCCGTCTCTGGCCCGTAGAACTTCTGACTTGGGGACTTCTGACTTGGCGCAAAATCTTCCGAAGAGACCAAAGCCCCTGGGAGGTGACCCGCTCACTGCCTCTTTCCCGGGGCTTCTCCCATCAAGGAGGTGGCTTTGCAAAGTTGCCCTGGTTCACATTGGTTTGCCTTGGGCAAACTGTAAGAGTGACAATCTATACAGACAGCCTTAAAGCACCCAGAGAACTCTTTTTCCACAGCCTCTTTGGTGCGCCTGTTGGGCAAGTTCGTGTGCCCTGTCCTCCATTTGTCCTATGAGGCCTTCAGGAAAACCATGTCTTATGGAGGGCACGTGGGGGCACATGGCGAATAATGGGAAAGCAAGGTACCTTGGGTGTTCAAGGCGGCAACACTGTGCATGATCTGTGAAACGAGCCACTTGCGTCATTAGGTGCCGCCGAACTTCCCTGTTTGGCATCTGCCTAGGCACTTTTTAGAACTAAAGCCTCACTCAGGCACAGGCACCATGAACGTTCAGGAACCTCCATTATCTTGCAACTAACACTTGTTTGCCGTGTTCATGACTTTATAACTTCCAACTTCCCTCAGACCTCGAGGCCTTCAATTGCCAATCATGATGCCCTTCATCCCTGCCGCGTTTACTTTAATTAATGCTCGCCTGCAATTCAAGTCATCCAAGACCCATTCCCACATGTTGACCGAGTGCCTGTATTAGACAATTTGCAGTGTGGACCCTTCCCCGGGAGTGGCTTCACTTAGGTGCTTGCTTGTATCCACTTGACAGCCCCGTTTGTATCCGGGGAAATAAAATACAAGAGAATCAAGATTTCCCTTGCCTACAACTGCCTTGCGGTATGACTTGTTTTTGACAGTGAGCCTTACCGAAACTACGCCTCGAGGTCAATTGCTCTACTACATATCCATCCTCGCCTCATCATTTATCAAGAGTTCCATTAGTGAGTCACAGCTCAAAGGTAGGCTATAAAGTAGGGTATGTTCCATGGCATCTCTCTCTCGCTCCCTCCCATCCTCATCCTAGCGCTTTATATTTAAGCAAGCGAAGTGACCCCACACGCAACACACTCAGCTCCTGCCAGGACGAAGTGCAAGTCTCTCTGCGGTGCAGCCCGTCCAATCTACCAACTCCCTTCCACCGGCTACCATTGTGCCAAGAGTGCTTCAATTGATCACAGCATCCCACTACTTTCGACAAGAGCAAGCCATCCCACGATGACTTACTCAAACAGCATCAGTACCATACCCTCTTCGTTCACCTCCAATTCCATTGCTTCCCAAACTGCGATGTCCTCTTCAGGATCTTCAACCCAGGGCCCAGTCATCCTGACTTTCCGCGACGGGGAGGAGGGTACGTAGTCAACACACTAAAGTAGTCCAATGGAAGCGTCATGCTAACACATCAACTCAGATGGACATCGTGTGAAAGTGGTCCAGAGGAAGAGGAACGTCGTGATCAACCACAACCGGCCCAGGGCTTCTCTCCTAGGTGAGCCCACGGCTTCGTCATATAGCCCAGACGACCTTGCCTCAAGCACTAGGAAGTGATGGCACGTAAAACTTGCGGTTGGCGATCGGGAGTTGCGATAAACTTGGAATATTGGTTTCGATTCGTTTTGAGTTTCATGGCGGATCAGGCCGGGTGGGTTACTGGGCGAGTTTCTTCAAGGCGTTTCACTTGCAGGGAATGGGGGACATTGTGCTTCATAAGCTTGGGTAGTGACCGAGTATAAAGGTTCCGGTGTTTGGGTTCATTACAGCCAACATTTGCGCATGAATCGGCGTGATGGGAAAGTGATTGAGACATATATAGCACAGGCTCGCGCCATATTGTTCACAAGCGGTTGCGACTTTTGAGCATTATCGATACTTAGAATAGGCTTGGCATTTGTCAATGCTGTTTTCGAGCCAGGCTCAGTGGAGGAGAGTATTACATTCCTCCATTATCTTCGAAGTTGTGGACCTTGTAAAGTTAAAGATCTTGGGAACCCAAAAACTCCGAGAAGTGACTCTGAACGCTGGGAAACCGAAGGAAGATAGGCCTCAGCACGTCCCTGACCACAATGTCATTTTCCAGACCCTACCCATCCATGATAGTCCATGCCACAACCTAGCCAGTATTCCAATCAAGACGAAAGGAATACTAGGCGAGCAAGATCCCAGCCACCAGAAATGGCGGGACAAAATGAGAGAAGATTGAAAGGCAGGTTGAACAAGGAAACAGTAATCTACTTAGTGCGCTACCAATTTCATCCAGTAGCGAAGTATAGCTTGTACCGGAAACACTTGGCACGCCCGGCATACCGTTGCCTGGCACAGTCGCCTCACTTGTCAGCAGGCGAACGGGGATCCTCATGAAGCACGCCTTCTTTGATCAGGGCTTCTGGGGAGGGTCTATTGGCAAGCTTGTCATTAAGAGAGTCACGACGCATGCTCTTTTCGAGCTAAGCGAAAAATGTCAGCCACCATCTTCCTTGACTTCTAGCCAACAGAAGGAACCTAGGTAGCATTCAGTGACATATGTGGAATACCAAACTGTGCTCACCTCTTTCTGTTGCGCTATAATGCTGGGCGCCACTGAAGACGCGGGAAGTATATTTCCTTCGGCCAGACAAGATCAAGATCGTCAGTTTGACTATGGCCCCTTCTCATCTCAACGGTGTAAAGTGGAGAGAAGCGGGGCAAACGCTTACTGTCAACGAGCTCTTGGCGGTCAGGGCGATGGGACAAGAAGAACTCGAGCGACTTTCTCCGGTCCGGGTTCGATTGAACGGGCGAAATAGGGGTTTCATCAATTGTGGGCGTGTTGTTGTTATCGGTCATGATGATGGAGTCCCTGCACGGAGCTAACTTGTTGGGTTAGAGTAAAAAAAAAGGAGCAATAAGAGAGGAATGGCCTAGTCACACAAGCGGTCTTGGTTCAGGAGGTGTTGGTGTTGGCTATGCTGAAGGGAGGAGGTTCAGTTACTCTGCATTTATATTGGGCATCGGGCACAGAACAAAGCCCAGGCACATGGCACGGTTGTCGGGCATCTGAGGCTGGGTTGGACCAACAACAGGTGACACAGTCACCCCACAACGGAAGGGTGCGAGGAATGAGAGGCGGCTTCAGTGCCGGTTAACAGTGACGCATTTGAGCTGCAATGGCAATCTTCGGTACCCCGCATTCTGGTCCAGACCCCAGTCATTTGGGATGATTTTGGCAGACTGGGCAAATTGTTGGCTGCCACTAAACAGACACGATTGCAACTAGCACGCGATCGCCTAGACAGTACAGAGCAGTGATATTTATGGTTAGCTGACGGCATAAAGTAGTATAGGAACCTAAGTCATATTCTTTGGTTGCTTAGAACCCGCACAAGCGAAGGAACTTGCAGAGTGGCTTGGTAGGAAAAAGAGTTGCATGGTTTAAAACCCATGTCCTTGTCACTCAGCACAAGTTCGGAGATTTGTTAATACCCAAGATTGTAGTGTAGGTATGTTCCAGGAGGAGTTTATGCTGACTAAGCGCCTTTGGGGTTGCCACTTCCATCCGGTTTCAAACGACCATGATGTGTCGGAAGCATTGTTGCGCCTGGTCCTGCTGACTGGTTCGGCCCTTTTGGTTCTCAGGACCTCATCTCAACACCAACCTTGACAGCTTGCAAAGCTGTATCCACGGCAAGCAGGATACACATAACTGCAAACCCATTGCAGCTTGCACAATGAGCCATACCAGAAAACACGATTTGGGTGATAATACGTAGCTTCCCATCAGATGCCACTTGGTCGGCCCTCCAACCATGGGGCAAACTCAGTCGGATGAGAATAAGCCCCCGCCTTCACATGAGGAACTCACTCAGGAGCTGGTGAGGACCCCGTCAAGAGCCAGGAGTTTCCCTTGTATGAGCCTTCTCAGCTGACCTCCCCTGTCCAGGCAAAGAAGTTCTCCCACAAATGTTTCACTCCACTGGAATTCTATTCACTGAAGGATGTGTTTGACACCCTTGCCGACTTCCAAGGACAAATTCGCTATCTTAGAGAAGACACTGTGGCACGTTTCTTGGAGATACCCGATGTCCTTGAAGTGGCGCCGGTGCTTTTCCAGATGATGACCTACATTGGGTCGTTCCCGTTCTTGGAAGATGCGCCTGCGATCCTCGGGCTGAACGAGATGATCATGGTAGTGACCATATTAACGGAGAGGTACCGGCGGGTCCTTGCCGAAGGTTCTGTGGATCGGCGGAAGTTGCTGTTCAAGAGTCTCGCTGTCTATGACCGCAAACTATCCAACATTCGCGGAGAACAACCGGGTAGTAACCCAGCGAAGTTGATGCCACATCGGTCAGCCGAGGATAACAGCAGCGGTCAGAAAGCTTTCAAGGTGTCGCAACATGGGTTTGCCGTTGACCAACCTGGGGACGATGAGGCTTCGGGGCCAGGCGATGACGATGGCGAAGATGATGACTTGGTTCTTGCTGCCTTTGATTCACTAGACTCCATAAGTGTCTTCCGACATGGCAGCCGACCTCTCGTTGAAGACGCAGTGATTCCGGCAGATAACTGGAAAAGACTGCTTATGCTGCTTCTCTTGACCGCGCCATTGGGCGAGCAGGAAAGTTTGTCGTCTTATTCTCAACAATTCTCGGGCGATACCCTGCAAACACTAAGGCTGACAGCTGATTCTGTGCTTGCTGCCTTCATGACTGTGGAGCATTCTCCTGGAGTTCGATTCTCTCGGTTCAACACTGTCATTCCGGCATCAATGCCGTTTCTGTTCAATGGGCTTAATGCTCTCTTCGAGCATTTCTTGTTTTCTAAGAACCTGGACTTTACTAAGCACAAGGATGACCAGTCGAGTCCCAAGCTGGTTCAGCCATTGTTAAATGAGTCCGGGTCTATCATGAATCCAGCTCTTCTCTCGCAGATATCCTTCTTCATACCCGGCTCGTCTATCTTCCGGAAAGTCCGTCTTTTATATTCTGGTAACGAAGACGGGTTTAGCATGGGCAGCTTTGAAACAAAGGTTTTCAACTGGCGAGCCCCGACCATCTTCCTTGTAAACGGGACCCGTATTTCGGACCAAGAAATCCAGAGAGACACAGGGCCATCGTCAGCATTCCTCGCCTCCCTTCCCTCGAAGCGCTTTCCATGTGGAAGTAACCGTAAGGATGAAACATTGATCTTTGGTGTGTATCTCACTCAGCCATGGAAGCATACATACCGAGAATGCTTTGGCAACGAGGACACGTTATTATTCCAGCTCAGTCCAATACATGACGTCTTCCGCCCATCGACTGTGAACAGAGATTATGCGTGGTTTACTAAGCCATCAGCAAACTCCCTCGGCGGAATTTCATTCGGTTGCCCTCCGCCAAAACAGACACAAGCTTCCCGCCGGGCAGGAACGATTCCGCTGGGCCCTATCTCCTTGGCCTTGGACGGCAGTTTTGAGTTCGGCTGTTTTACCCACCAGTTCACATCGGGCGGTGGAGCATTCCGAGCAAGCGTAGTCAGAAGGTTCGATTTCCAGGAGTGGTTTGAGGTAACAAATGTCGAGGTTTGGGGCTGCGGCGGGGACGGGGAGGCCAAAATCCAAGCCGAGCGATGGGCGTGGGAGGCCAGGGAAGCCGAGGCAAGGAGAAGGGTAAATCTTGGTACAGGAGATATTGAAGCCGACCGCGCCTTGTTGGAAATAGCTGGGTTAATAGGGGGACATAGAAGCGGTGGGAGTATGGGATAGGTTGGTTCGAGGAAGGATGCCATAAACTATGTCAAAGATGGTGAAATGGTTAAATCGGAGGAGAATTGGAACTCCTTGAACGCGACGAGTTTTTTTTTTTTTTTTTTTTTTTTTGTTTTTTTTGCTCTTAGTCCCTCAAAGCAAAGCATACACCGTTAATGATATACAATACAGGAAGCGGCGTGACCATCGTAGCCCCGTATATACTTACATATCAATTCATGTGCGATGTGTACAATCTCCTTGGTCGTGTTGATCTCTGCTGCCGGACGCTTCAGGCTTTATCACTGCCCGAGTTCTTAGCTGAGCCATCCGAGGCTGATTTTGATCCGCCAAACCACCCTCCAAAAGAGCCCCAAGACCAGCTGCTCGTACTTTTCGCCTCTGCAGGCCAGTCTTGACGCTCCGTAACTTGTTGAGCTGCCGTGTCCTCGGCCTTGGCAGCTTTGCCCTCCTTCGCTGACTTGAGGGCTGCCCTCGCCTGTATAGCAACAGTCTCAATGCCCGTCTCATGGACTTCCTTGTCCGCAGCACGCTTCCTCCTCTTCTCCATCAACTCCCGAAGCGCCTTTTCCTCTGCGTCGCGAGCCTCGAGTTCTTTAATCCACTTCTGCCGCTTCTCCTCTTCTTCCTGCATCCGCTTGACCTTCCACAACTCCCGGTGCTTGGCACGTTCATCGGCGTAATAAATGCCTCCACCGATGATGGCCAATACAGTAAATCCCTGAGCTGCCACACGAGCGCGGAACATCCGTTGCACTTGGTGATGGTCTCCACGGCGCATGGCGCGGTACGCATTGATGAAGGCCGCAACGGTCAATGCACAGCCGATAGGGACAAGTGGCTCCTCCAGCGACCGACGGGTAATCTTCTTCAAGAAAGTCTCATTGTAGAAGTCGCTATGGGAGACCCAAGTCAGCTTCTAGTGTCATAGCATCAGGTCAACAGAACTCGGAACCACGGGCATGGGCTGGCCTACTCATCGCCGTCGAACGACGACGGAAGCGGGCGGTTGGGAGGAAGGTCGTCGGCCATATTGGGCAATTGGGGTCTTCTCGGCCCAACGAAAAGGACGTGTTGGATGGCGTTAAGAGGCAAGGACTAGGAGGGTTGCCCACGGTTTAAGCTTCAGTGGAGCGGCAAGATGCTCGCATGATGCGGCACCGATTGCCGAACGGGCGGGATTTGCGAAGCGGGTACCAATCCGTGCCTATGACGCCAGCATCGGAATGCTTGTAAAATTACTCAATTTTTACGGTATTCAGGACTCGTGCTGTATTATCTTACAGACTCTCTACACCCGTTGCTGGGTTGCTTGTTGGTGCAGCGATGCCGTAAAGCAGAAGTACAAGAGTTTAACGTACCTCGGTTCAACTCAACTACACAACTACACAGTAAGGGAGAAATGTGCCAATGGATCGGTACTTCCGAGCAACCTTTTGGCCTTGCAGAGTTCACAACCCTGAGTGTTTGTCGCAAAGGACGTCCTATCAGATAGGTATCCAGGTACAGAACGAATAAGCTATTGGTATCCTATTGCTCAGAGGGGATGAGAGAACATAATAGCGCACCTGTATGGAAACCAACTATATAAATACCTATAGCGCTCACTCTGCAACCTCACGCTCGTCCTGTCATCATCACCGGCAGCATCCTGATCCATGCTGTCGGGACCAGCCCAACTTCTAGGCTTGTTACGGATCCATACACAAAGCCGTGTTTTTTTGGAACTCTGCTACGGAACCCCGCAGTGGGGTCGCCTCACAGGGCCCCACCAAAATTTTGCGTGGAGAATCCGATGAAGCAGAAGGCCGAGAACGGAGCATGCTTGTGTCGACCTCTGACACACCAGAGTCGTCAATTGATCGATGAATCCTTATACATCCCACGAACGCCATGAACACACCAGAGACTCCTGAGACCTCCCGGGCGAATGGTGCCTCTCATTTTCAGACTCCTTCGCAAAGCAACACACCTCTCCTCAGGACCCCGTCACTGAGCAGTCTCGCCCTCACCGAGTATAGCGCCAGGCCGTCTCCTCCCTCCGAGGACAGGATTGCAAAGATGAAGAAGATAGTCCCTGAGGAGTTTCTTTTGCCAAATGGCAACCCTGACGTGAGTTCTCCGAGCCCCCCAGAGTTGTGATCGCCACGGCTTCTACGCTTGTTTATTTTCTTTTTTTTGTGTTTTCATGTCCTGTTACTTGGCCGCTTGTCTGGTTCCACCTTTTCTGTACCCATGACTGCCGATATAAAACTAAACAGGCCGACAGTACCTACGGCTAATTATCACCTCGTATCCTCGTGTCAGAGAGGTTTGCCATGAGACCCCTCTCACCCATGCAGTAAACCTGAGCAATCGTCTTGAGCGCAAGGTGTTGCTCAAGCGCGAGGATGAGCAACCGGTTTTCAGCTTCAAGTTGCGTGGGGCCTATAATAAGATGGCACATTTAGACCCCAAGCAATCCTGGAGAGGTGTCATTTGCTGCAGTGCCGGAAATCACGCGCAGGGTGTCGCCTATTCGGCGAGAAAACTCAAAATCCCCGCCACTATCGTCATGCCTAAAGGCACTCCAAGCATTAAGCACTTGAACGTTGCCCGGATGGGCGGCCATGTCGTACTTCACGGAGCCGACTTTGATGAGGCCAAGGAAGAATGTGCTCGGAGAGAAAAACAAGACGGTCTGATCAACATTCCCCCATTCGACGATCCCTATGTCATTGCAGGGCAGGGCACCATCGGCATGGAGATCCTTTCACAAACCAATCTTCAAAAACTTGAGGCCATCTTCTGCTGTGTTGGTGGCGGTGGTTTGATCGCCGGCGTTGGTGTCTACGTGAAGCGCATTGCCCCTCACGTCAAGATCATTGGTGTGGAAACGTATGACGCAGACGCGATGGCCCAGTCGCTCGAGAAAGGCGAACGGGTTGTCCTGAAGGATGTCGGCCTGTTTGCAGATGGTGCTGCGGTCAAGACAGTCGGCGAGGAGACTTTCCGTATCTGCCAAGAAGTCGTGGATGAGATGGTTCGAGTCACTACCGACGAGGCTTGTGCCGCTATCAAGGACATGTTTGAGGATACACGTTCCATCATCGAACCGGCCGGTGCTTTAGCAATCGCAGGCCTGAAGAAATGGGCCGCTGCAAACCCTTGCAGCGACCCGACAAGAACTCTTGTGGCTATTACGTCTGGTGCGAACATGAACTTCGATCGTCTGGGCTTTGTCGGGGCTCGTGCCACGATCGGTGAGGGGAGGGAAGCACTGTTAGCAGCAAAGATCCCAGAGAAGCCCGGAGCATTTGCTGAACTCATCAATTGTGTGATGCCTCACTCTGTGACCGAGTTTAGCTATCGGTATTTCGACGACACTCAAGCGAATGTACTTGTCGGCATCTCCCTCACTGCACCGGGGAGCCAGCGAGTCCATGAGCTCCAGACCATCATCAACCGCATCAAGGAGTCCGGCACTATGGACGTCACGGATCTGTCTGGAGATGAGCTAGCCAAGAGCCATATCCGTTATATGGTTGGCGGCCGATCAAATGTTCCAAACGAAAGACTCTATATGTTCCGCTTCCCAGAACGGCCCGGTGCTCTTGAACGGTTTCTCCGGACGCTGCGGCCAAAGTATAACATCAGCTTATTCCAGTATCGGAACTATGGTGGAGACATCGGTCAGGTTTTGACCGGCATTCTTTGCCCCAATGAGGAGGTTGCCGAGCTCGAGACGTTCTTGAAAGAGATCGGATACCCTTGGGAGGATTGCACTGACTCTCCTGTATTCAAAACATTTTTGCGTGCATAAATAGACAACAGAGTTTAGCAACTATAAACCTCATAGGCGTGACGATTCCACAACCTCCTGAGTTGGGTTCGAACGCAGTGGCCAGGTTGTAGAACCGGAGGGACTGGGGTCCTCACATTTAGTGTATATGTCTTACTGCGGTCACCAGTTGTTAACAACTGTTTCTGTTGCTGACCGAGGAGACCTCGCCATGACCCTGGGGGATGGGTGATTCTATATACATATTTATATTCGAAGCCGTTGGTATGCCTGCCTTGTTACCATTGCCTGTTAGGGCCTTGATGATGGTTTTCTCGCAGGTATCGCAGTGTATCGCTGTGCGAGAACTGCGATACCTGCACTTCTCCTTCTGATTGGTCCACCTCTTGACCCCACTTGGAGCCTTCCCATTGGTCCTCTGCCTTTTGCGGGGCAGCCGCCGACCCACACTTCCAGCCGTAACAATGGACTCCATAAAGACCTATAGAGCCTATAGAAGCCAATCAACTAGAGCAGGGCTACCTTTCAGACTAAATCTAAAATGCCTTATTAGTAACTTTCATGCAGCCTACCTAAAACTCCCGATTCTACCACTGTTGTAAACCTCCCGACGAGGAAAATATAACAGTATATGTGACGATCCAGCTAGCCTTCCTGAGATGGGTTCGGCGGTTCAAGGCTTAAGG
>JAAFKN010000039.1:0-28908 GCA_011800035.1 Thermochaetoides dissita | reverse complement strand
AGGTCCAATATATGGTACGGAGTTGCCCTTCCTAATCTCCCGTCCTCCTCTCCCTACTACATGAGAAAGGTATGAGAACACTTTGCACTTAGACTTCCCTCTTTTACCAACATCTTGACGGGCACCTCTTCCCTTCTTCCCTTCTCTCCTTCGTGCCTTGAAAAGAAGTGAAATCCTTTCCCCTCCTCCCTACAGTTATCTTTCTGTGTGATACTCATATATCCCAGTTTACCAACACCTCTTATCAGCCTGCTTAGCTTAGGCTTTTAGATACGATCAGAAAGCCGGGATGGTGAAACTGTAAGCTCCCAGGAAACCGAGAACACAATGAACGACCATCATTCGCTTTATCCCCGTCGGGAACGAGGGAGTAATTTACACAAAGATCGGCATCATAACATCAAAATTCTGTCTTCTGGTTTGGTCATTGGCACAGCGCTTTGCTATCCTTGGGCAGTTATCCATGCCCCTAAGATCCAAATGCTGTCAGTCTAAATCAATAGTACCTAACTCAGGTAAGCAAGCGCTAATGCGGCACAGTGTCTTGGTTGTCTTCGGGCTAGCAGCGCTATTGTTCCATATCTTGAACTTTGAGGCCTTCAAGAGGTAAGTCACAGCAATGAACAAGTCAACACTCGACGGTTGCAGATTGTTCACTAATACATGGCTAGACTGGCGCTGTATACCTACTCCTTTTCCTTAGTCCTGCTCACTTTGACCATCCTATTCGAACTATACTCAACAGAGAATTTAACTCAATGGTTGCCGCTTTTTATTGCTGCTGTAGCCTTTGCTACAGTTGCTCTCAACCAGTTATTCCCACCAGCCGAGAGGAAGTCTATCTTGCCCCTATCCACTGCCGCGGAATGCGATCATGCGCGGACATCAATTGATGCACATAGCCGAAGTTCTTTGACTCTTCTCTCTGACCTGACCAAACATTCACAGCCTATGGACTCGCATTGTTCAGATCCGGGATTCCTCCTATGTCCTGGCCCTCCTTCTAGGTGTTCTGATCGCACCCGCACCACCCATTCGGAAACTATCTCGCTTGGCTCTGTTCCGCCCCGATTCCGAGAGAACTGGGACGCGCAGACTCGGAGCTATTTCCGCGACTTACCTTCCCGGCACCCGAATGAAGGTGGAAGCTTTCAAGGGCTAGTCCCTGAGGATGTCCAAGCCAACATGGGCATCGACCGCCAGGACGGATCTCCATCGGACCTTCTTACCGTCACCTCTAGTCATCCTCTGCTGCGAGTGGATTAGCATCCATTCTTTTCGACTCGACGCACCGAAAGGCCGTGGATTGGTCAAGTGGTTAATTGTTTTTGATGTACTGTCCCGTCTGCCGGTGTTGAACGACCTACATAGCAGAAGCATTCTGGCTATGGATGAAAGTTGATGAGCAACTTCGGATAATGGCCAGCCGAGTTGATAACACTAAGTTGGACTCTGCAAAATGTGGATATATCACCTTGCTGGAATCGTCGCTGGGCGGTTCGTGGACGGTGACAGTCCTTCCATTAGCAGACGACATTTTACTTGTGAAGTCGCGCCCTCGGGCACATCCTATCGCTGGGCTTCCAATGGACACAGCCTTTCACGGGGACTGAAAGAAACACAGGATCAAGTGTTATGTCCAATCGACCACCTTTTCGAATGACGGAGCATCCTTTCTTCCCATGCATAATGCATACGGACATGGAGCTCGTCGATTGCAGTACATAAACGGCAAATAGCCATAATCCTAAGCCCGATTTACTTCGATTTACTTCTTCCTTGTACGCGGGCCACTGGACTGCTTTAGTGTGCAGTTTAAGACCCGACTTCAACACGAGCGACTGGTGGTGAAACACGGACAATTTTTTTTGGACGCCATTTAGCAAACTGAACTACATCGATTCCTAATCCACGGTTGTCCAGGACTTTCATGGGCTGGTCCTAAAGAGCAGCTTCCACGACCCATAGATGATTCGAATCCTTTATTTTAATACGTTTCCCACCAGAAAGCTGGTGCTTCATAATGCACAGGCTACCATCCATACATGCGTTCTGGATAACGCTGGATGGCTTGTGGGTGCATTTTGAAGAATTGGAATACGAAGGCCGTTGACGGACCATTATCGTTTCACGGGTTCGAGGGAGTCAGTCGCGATTGAGAGGTTGCACGTCTTGCAAAAAAAGGCTAGGCATTTACGATTCGAGTTGCAGAATGGGCTCCGCTCCAGGTATTTAGAAGCAACTAAGCTAGACACTTAGCCTGGTGCTGATTGCTGAGATTTCGAGTCCTTCATGGAATGTCGGGATTGAGGCTTGTGCATCGCTGGAGCATATTCGTTTCTTTTTGTACATTAGATGCATTGGACGTATTAGAGATCTGAGCGGTCGTTTTTCTCGGGAAGCTCTTTTAGCTTTCTGGGAGGCATGTTGGCTTGGGGGTTATTAATGTTTATAACATCATCATGCTGGTTCTGATTTTCTGATATCTCAAGACCAAGTGCAAGGCGGTGGGTCCTGTGAGGGGGGTGGATGAATGCAAACGACCAAATTGCCCTTAACATATAAGTACGGATCCGCTGGCAAATGCATCAAGTAATGGAAATTGTTCAACACGTTTTGTGACGTAAATCCACTAAACTAAGCCAGATTTTATGGTCACAAGATTCTTATTTTAACCTACAGCGGTGTGCGGTCCTAGTGTTGATTCGCAAACATCAAAGGGCTAGTAACGGCTACCCTCGGGCGTTGCCGGTCCGACCCCACCATCTAACGGCGCCTCACTTATCACTTATACGGGCTGATGGTTGCTCAAAGCGGAGACCGGAATCTTAGGAAAAAGGATTCAATGGAATGAACCCTTGCACGGCATTGACCGATAACCGTAATCCATATCTAAGCTTTTTATCCTATCTACACTAGCTGTCTTCTGGCAGGCTGTTCTTTGTCCCATTTCTTTCATCCGATTTCCAAAGTTTCTGCAAACGTCAGCTTTTGAAGCTTTCGGAGCACACACCCATCCACAGGCGTCACTCCATCCTGGTCATTCTTGACTTCCTGACACGGAAACATCGTGCATCCCCCGTCATTTCACCGTTACGGCCCACATTTTCCCGTCCACATGCGGAGCGCACTCCGGGCTTGCGCCCTCCATGGGGCACTGCCGCTTCGGTTGCAGTCATCCTCTCCGATGGTAATATCAGCGACGTGCTTGGTGTTGCGCCGTGAACAAGCCACAAAACTGTCTCGAATCCAACACAGCGGTTCCTATCAATCGCATGACCTTCACTCTCAAGCTGTCGGCGCCAGCACAGCAACCCCTGCGAGCCACATCGCCCATCAACATGAGCCAACCGTTACAGCCATCACCACGCAGCCCCGGCAAAGGGTTACTCTTGCCGAGATTCGGGAACGCCGGGCCAAGGCCGGGAGGCTGGTTGCTGGGACGGCTGCGGCCAGTGATGCGGACATGTTCAAGGGTCCGGTAAGTTAACCCTAACCCTGGCCCAACCCCTGAACTCTGACCTCTCACTCCCCAACACATGGTCCATGAACATCAAATGAGGGATGACCTAGGATAAGTTCACCTGGTGATTGAGTTTGAACCCAAGTAGGTATAAATGGAAAACTAATCAAGTTTACTATCTAGATTACAGGCAAACCCTTAGCCAAGCGCATGGACCGTAAGTCATTCCTCACTCCCTTCCCCGAACTCACTTTGAACCATTCAAAGGTTAACTCCAACCAGACCACTTCACCAAAGAGTCCACCCTCCGCGCCCCCTGCAAACTCAAACAAGCTGCCAAGTACCTCAAACAGCCCGGCCTCATCTCCCTCGGCGGTGGTCTCCCCTGCCCCGAGTACTTTCCCATCTCCTCTCTCTCCCTCCGCGTCCCAACCCCTCCTCATTTCTCCGAGTCCGACACCCTCGGCCCCCATGGCATGGACATCATCATCGGGAAGTACGACGCCTCGCGGCCAACGCCCCTCCCCAAGCGCCCGACGGCTTGGGGCCCCAAGCCCGCTGAGTATGACCTTTCTATCTCGCTGAATTATTCGCAGGCGACTGGTTCTGCACAGATGACTCGCTTTGTGACAGAGCATGTCGAGTTGATCGGGGCGCCGCCGTATGCGGATTGGGGGGTGTGTCTGACAGTAGGCAGCACAGGTGCCTTGGAGCAGGCGCTGCGGATGGTATGTGCCGAGGGGGATGGGCTGTTGACGGATGAGTACAGCTTCTCAACGGCACTGGAGACGGCTGTGCCGTTGGGGGTGAATATCGTGGGTGTGCCGATGGATGCGGAGGGGTTGTTACCCGGGGAGATGGATCGGATTCTGAGTGAGTGGGATGTGAGCAGACAGGGGAGGAAACCGCATGTGTTGTATACCGTGCCGACGGGGCAGAACCCGACGGGGGCAACGCAGGGGGAGAAGAGGAGGAGGGAGATTTATGAGGTTTGTAGACGGCATGATATCTTCATTATTGAGGACGAGCCGTACTACTACCTGCAAATGGCTAAGCCGGGGGAGGAGGAGACTGCGCGTGAGACCGATGTGGAAAAATTCCTTGATGGACTGATCCCGACGTACATCAGCATGGATGTGGACGGGCGAGTGCTGCGGATGGACTCTTTCTCCAAGGTCGTTGTGCCCGGGTCGCGCATGGGCTGGGTGACGGCATCGAGCCAGATCATTGACCGCTTCGTCCGCCATGCTGAAGTCGCCAACCAAGGTCCCAGCGGCTTCTCACAGGTCATCCTGCACAGGCTGCTCGATGAGGCATGGGGCCACGAGGGATACTTTAAGTGGCTGATGAACCTACGTGGGGAGTACACCAAGAGGAGAGACGTCATGGTGGCTGCTTGCGAAGAGTTCTTGCCCAAGGAGATCGTCAGCTGGGATCCGCCGGTGGCGGGCATGTTCCACTGGTTGAAGGTAGACCACGAGAAGCACCCGCTTGCAGGGAAGAAGAGCGTGTTGGAACTGGAGGAGGAGATCTTCAAGAGCTGTATTGCAAAGGGTGTACTTGTCGCCTGTGGGTCTTGGTTTCGGGCAGAGCATCACACAGCTCCGTCACAGCTTTTCTTCCGGACAACGTTTGCCGCCGCGACACCGGAGAACATGAAGGAAGCGATTCGGCGGTTTGGCGAGGCGATCAGAGAAAGCTTCAAATTGTAAGAGGAGATGAAGTGAAGAGAGAGCACAAGACGTTGTCGAAGTTGCAAGGTGGGGATCGACGCAATCGATTAAGGTTTGTAGCCAGGAGCCTGGACTTCGGGAGAACAGGACTGAGATTTCATGCATCAATATTTATGGTAGCGTTATACGGACGACTATACATGCTGAGCGGCTAATGAATGGTATCATCATGTTCCCCATCCCTAAACAGACCGTGATATGAGAACCTACCTGTGAAATCATGACTCCAAATAAAACGTCAGTGCCCCTCAAATCCCCCCGCCATTCCTTACCAACATCCCCCCTTTACGCTAACATCTTACTTCTCCCCCGATCCCTCTTGGCCTGCCAAAACGCAATCTTGACGCCATCTCCCGGCTGCAGCACGATCTCTGCCCTAAGCTTCGGGTTGCCTCCATCGATGGGTCCCATCAGACTGTCAATCCGTTCATACCGCTGGAACAACCTCGTCAGAACATACGCCATCTCGGTCAGCGCAAACTGCTGGCCGATGCAGATGCGCGGACCGCCGTTGAACGGGATGTACTGCCATGGTTTCGGCTGCCAGTGGAACCAGCGATCGGGAGAGAAGACTTCGACAGGAGGGAAATTTGGTCCAACGGGAGGATACAGGTCGGGACGGCGTTGCATGCAGATCGTAGAGTAGACGATAGGGGTGTCCTTGAGGACTTTGACGGGCTCCAGACCGGTCGGGCCGCCACCGCGAGGGAGAGTGGTGTCTTTCAGGGCCAGGCGGACGCTGTGGAATGTTAGTGTTCATTGGTTCTTTGTTAGATTTGACGTGGAATGTTTGCCATGGACTTACTTGAATGGAACAATGGGATACAGCCTCAGCGTCTCGTTCATGACGTTCTGCAGGTACTTCATACTCTTGAGATCCTCATACGTTGGACAGCGGTCAGGACCAACGACCGACAGGATCTCAGCCCTCAACCTAGCAAGACACTCGGGATGGCGCGCCAGCTCGTAAATTGTCCACGACAGCGTGCATGCGGTCGTATCGCGGCCAGCCAGCAGAACGGCAATGAGCTGGTCGTGCAGCACGGTACGGTCGCGCGTGTAACCTGCCAGAGCATGCAGGAACGTGTAGCCTGCATCACTCTTGCTCTTGGCTGCCAGTTCTTCTTTGCTCAACTGCAGAGCTCGATCGATGATGGTGTCGATGAAGTTGTTGATGATTCTCATGCCCTCCCAGAAGGTCTTGCGAGAGACAAGCCGATTGAGGGGACCGGCGCGCGCGATCAGACTCTGCACGCGCTGGACTTCACCGAAGGCTTCGGCAAAATCCTGAACGGGAGTGCTGTAGACATGAGGGGTCAGCCTCATGCGTAAATTTAAGCAAGATAGACATGTCAGAAACTAACCTGAGTGACTTGACATCCTTGCCCAACAAGAACTCTGTCGAGGCATCTAAGGTATACCGGAAGAACAGATCGCTGATGTCAACTGGCCTTCCATTACCGGCTTCCAAGTCGACGGGCTGATCTTCACCCTGGAGAGGACCGCCATTGGCAATGGCACGGAACAAGATCTGCATATGCCGCTCGAAAACATGCAGATCACTAACCCGGTCCTTGACGAACTGAGGGCGGATCAGTTGCCGGCTGTTATGCCAGAGGGTGCCATCGGTAGTGAAGATGCTGTCGCCCAAAAAGTCCTTCCACTCGTTGTGGAAGGTCTCGCCCTTGCCGTAGTCGTGGAACTGCGTCGCCAGGATGGCCTTGATGTTCTCATGGTCGATAGTGAAGATGATATTGCGGCCAAACAAGCGTGCTTCGAAGGTGTTGGCGCCAACTTTCTTGAGGCTCTCCTGCCAAAATTCAAGGTTCTTGTACTTCATGGATGCCCGGACGCTGGCCCATAGGAAGTCAAGGCCTGAATGTATGTTAGTGTTAATTATGCAATGACGCCTACCCTAAGCAGTGATGGGGCCTGCCCACCAAAAGGGAGTTTGGTCGGCATTTTGGGAGCCCTGGCGCCGGGCAATCTGGCCAACTTGATCTCTTGCCATGCTGGCCTGATGATTAGAGTGTTGAGCAGCCAGGCCAAAAACAGTCCTGGCACCAAGGCCAGGGCAATCTTTGGTGTGATATGGCCAATGAGGGTCTCGATCAGACCCATCTTCGTAGATGAGGAGTCTCCTCTGGCTGATTCCGTGTCCCGTCTTGAATCTCGGGGGGAGGGACTTGTGTCTTTTGCAACAGACTAAGATGTCCAGTTGCTACAGAGACGGCAAGGGGAAGATTGAGTGGTCAAGATTAAGGCTGCTCAGTAACCCAGAAGATATCAAGATTGCTTCAACGGACGGACCTGTCGTCCGAAAGATGGGAAGCACACAGTGGAGCTGGATCCAGTTCAATGTAAGCAACCAAGGACAGGCCGCAGCGGGGTTGAACCCGGGGTCCTGAGTATTTTAAGCCATCCAACTTGGATGCAATGCCGGATTGTTTCCGGCCAACACTTGCCCATCCCAGACACTGTCACATCGGAGAGAACCATGGCCAAACCATGCGGGGAAGGGGTGGCGGACTTCATATCAATCCGAATTCCGAGGACCTCATACGCACTAACACAGCCGGGGTAAGGAATGGTGATGCGTCCCTACACGGCTAGTGTCTCTACGTCCCGAGTCAGTCTGGCCCATCGTTCTGGCTTGATAGGACAGAAAGAAAGCCATTGGAGCCTCTTACAAGCCTCTGCTGTGTACACTTTGTGGGAACCACCCCAACACTATCCAACAACTCATCTTGGAGATGGACAGGGTGTTGTATCCAAAAGCCCGGACAAGCACGGGATCCGGATAGATACTTGACTTGGACTGTTAGATCGGAACAACGCAATTCAAGCGTCGAACTGGGTGGTTACCGGGAGCAGATTGCGTATATGCGCCAATTAATGTTGGCAAGAAGGGCAGATCTGCCGTGTAGCATTTGCAACAAAGCTGTTCCCAGTCTTCACAGAGCCACAGACCAGGCAATCACGCGATCCGCCGGACTCTTCTAGACGTCATTCTCCGAATCTTGATGGATGTTTTTGACATACTGGGCATGTCGGGAAGCTGTTCGGGAGGACGCGGGGCCCACATCTCAAACTGTCAACGAGGTCCGGGGACCTTGCAGGTTTGAGTTTAGCCCCAACGATCGCGACTAAGAACAACCCCGCAAAGGATGGATGGAGAAGCCGAGGTTTTTCACCTGTGTTTGACGTAGGTACACACTCGAATACGGTATTACGGTGTGCCAACCCTAACTGCCCGAGCTGCCAGGTGCAGCGCACCGTTACCTCGGGTCCCTCTCAAGTGGTGGAGATCTTGTGGTCAGCGGCACGGTTTCAGTCTCAGTGACACTGCGGAACGCGCGGGACGCGTTGGCCCTTGTCGAATGGCATGCTCGGTGTTGTTGTTGTCAAAAGCGAAATATCCCGGAGCTGATCGCCAGAATTGAGGACTAATGGGCTCCCGATGACGATTTTGACATCAAGCTTTTAACACTACTGGCAGATAGAATTCTGACGGTTGAAGATGGCCGCCATGTAACGGGCAGTCAGGAGAAAAACCTGGGGCTCGACAGGACGCTAGCCTTAAGAGAGCTCCATCCGCGCTCCAATCCCGGATCTTGATGGTACGTCTACAGTACCAATACTGTGCAGAGCCATGTATGGAGGTGCTGAACTAAGTGGTTCTGCTTTGTTGATTAACACGATGCAGATGGCATAAGACTTTCCTCTTGTCAACTTACTCATTTAAACCTCCCAGGAGACTATGTGGGTGATTAAAACTTCCTCTACCGACAAATTTGCACCACCACCACATCTCAGAATCCTTCCCCTCACTACAGTTTTGATCCTCTGGACAATCCCCGCTTTTAGTCTCGATTCGTTCTAGCACCCACATCCCAACGCTTGAAACCCCGGCTCTCCAAAGCTCCAAAGTGCGCAGATCTCGGATGCCGGCCGATACTAAAGCTAACTTGATTTGGGTGCGGATTACAAGTACAGGTAGTGCTCTAGTTACTCTGCTGGGTCGCCGTCATGGAACACCAGTTACAGAACCGACTCAAGCAGGAAGGTGGTATTCAGGAGAGCTGTTGCTGCCAACAAACCAGACCCTGCGTATCGAATACTACCCTGATGCAAGGACACGGCCGCTTTCCATGTCAATTGTATTATCGCATTCCATATTGTGCATTAGAGACTATCAGCATACGGATTTTAACCCCTTTTTAAATCACAGTTTCTTCTTGGATTGGGACGAGCTTTGACGAAGTCTTGTCTAAACGCCTCACACAACCCAAGACCTCAACAAATCCCGACATGTTGCAACGCGAGAGCTTGCCATGGTTACGTTCTGCGGGTTAATCGGACCCTTCCCAAATCCTTCGCAGCGTCTTGGTCATGTCCATTTCTCGGGTCGATTCCGAACATGCCAAGGAAGACAACATTCACATACCTGAGGCACCTGAGATATCCATCCGTAATCCATTATGTATTCACCCCCTAATTCCCCTTAACCTATAAAGTGGCCCAAGTGATATCATACATTGTAAAGGAAAGCCCCTTATAATCCCTCTGAATGTAAATAGAGAGATAGGAAAGAAAAAGATAAGAACCAAAGGAGATATGACCCCTTCCCAGCATGCAAGAGTACAGGACGGGGAACCAGACTAGAGTATTCTAATTCGGGTTTTCCCACAGACATTCTTCAGGGCTGCGCTGGGTGCAGAACAGCTGTGTGAGTGGTGCTGCCCTGACGCCTCTTGCCACCATGCGCTCGCGCCACTCGAACAACCGTGGGGCAACCTCCAGCTGGCTGCGGTTATGTCCTGACTCCAGTTTATTTCCGGACCAGAGCGCTTCGCTGGCGGCACTAGCTCGGGGCCAGATGAGAGGGTCAAAGTTCATTGGATCGATCGTCTCGCTCCAGGCTGCTACCTCGCCGCCGAGCACCAGCTTCGCTTGCTCGGCTGTAAGATTTGCCCTTGGATCATGAGAGTAGATGCGCTGCCATGACTTTGCAGGACCACACCAGTCATTAAACGGCCAGCCCCGAGCATACTCGTTGTTGTCAAAGAGGACCCACTGACCGCGCCCGCAGTCGAGGTACTGTTTGTAGCGTTTGTTAGTGGCCATCTTTGCTTTTCATTACGAGCTCTTGTGAGACTAATCGACTTACCCAGTAGTTCACATTGCTGTCAATCACCGCGTATCCTTTGCTTGTCACGTTCCGTACTTTCCCATCCCCTGTCCACGTCTGTACAATCACATCCTTCTCCAACGCAAGGTTATATTTCTCAACCGACTCCTCCCAGACAATCGGTGTGAGCTTAGCATCTCGGACTTGTTTATGCCTCTTGTCAAAGAACTTCTGCAAGAGTGGTTTCAAAACCTCCTCTTTGTCAGACTTTACAGTGTCATCCAGCGTATAGGCCTTGTATTTGATCTCGTCACCGCCTGTGTGGAAGTAGCTGGTGTATTTCGAAATCCTTGGAAAGAGGTCGTCAAAGAGCTTTTTGACAAACTCGTCTACTTTCGTGCTATTGAGCTTAAAGTTACCGCAAGGCGGCTGAGCACAATAAGCATCATACGGCCTGACATTCCATGCAGTGATAAGCTCTGGGTGGCTGAGAGCGACGGAACCGATGTGACCGGGCATATCGATCTCGAAGTAGACCTGGACGCCACGCATAGCACCGTACTTGAAGATCTTATCGACGTCGGTTGGGGAATAAGTAAATGCTGGGTGATGAGCACCCTTTTGGTGTAACTCTGGCATACTGGGAATCTCGAGCGGCCACGATTGTGAGTCGGTGACGTGGAAGTGTAACCTGTTCATCTTGTTCCAAGCCAGGGCATCGATGGTGCGCAAGATGTGATCGACGGGGAAGAAATGGCGGGATGTATCGATCAACAGGCCTCGATGATCAAACTTTGGCTCGTCTTCAATCTCCACAGGGGCGTATGGCGTGTACCAGAAAGTGCCGGCCGAGTGTTGGTAGAAAAGCTGGATGAAGGTCTCAAGGCCGCGAAGTACGCCGATTGACGAGACAGCCGTCAACTTGGCTTCTCCGTCCGCGCTCAAAGTCAAATTGTATGACTCGCTCACTTCTCCAGCCTTAGGCTTCAAGGTTTTCTCGCTGTCGTTCTTGCCAGTCTGCGTGATCTCAAGCTTTTTGATCCACTTCAGGTTCCCATTCACGTCCGGTTCGAAATTGTCGTCAGGCTTGTGCAGCATCCAGGGAACAAACCGCTCCCCGAAAAGAGTAGAGAGCGCCCGAGATACACCAGCCCGGACGATGTCGTGGCTGTCCAAAGTGGCAGCCTCATAGCCGAACGTGTACTGCGTCTGTTGGTACATCAAAGATTTAGTAGCCATTCCCTCTCCGGAACATACATGAAAATGGGATTGAGGGGCATCAAAAAGGGGAGAGGAAGGAGAAGCAGTAGAGCAGGGAGCAGCCCAGCATACAAGATTGCCATTATACTTGATCTCCAGATTTTGATGTAGAAACAAGGTAGTGTTGCCCGCCTTGAACTTCTTGGGTATGGGCCAGACGGCCGCGACGGGCCGGAACGCAACAAAAAGGGCGCAAAGCGAAGAAAGTAATAACGACCGCATCATGACAACTTCATGAGTCCTTGATGTTTTTAATGACTTGTTGGTTCTTAATCCTTTGCTTGTTGGTGGTTTGGGGTGCCGAAAAAATCACCGGGAGGGAATGGCTAAGCAGGATGTTTAAGAGTCTGCTTGGAAATGAGTATGTAGATGAAGGTGTAAGCGGCACAGCGCAGACAAGGCGGGCAGGCAGTGGAATGTTTATAAGACTGGGCCCTTTCTTCATTCTTCGGGTTTTACAGCCTCTGCCAGGGGCTCATTATCTTGCGTATTATCCCAGATCAGAGGAATACGGTTGGCTGCGGGGCAACCAATCGGTCCTAGAACAGACAGCCCGCAGCGTTGCACAGTGGCACAGGTTGGCCGCAGCGCCCTGGGCGATGCTTTGTGAGCGGGTTCGTGATGAATAGTGGCGGGACTGGGGGTCCTTGAGGGAATGGAAATCTGCGTGTTGCTCGCGGCGGTTGGTTGTTGGTACACTTGCACCCGAGCCAAAAGTCCTCAATGAATGGTTGGTCAGCAGCTTCCCAGGAGAACACCCGGAGGACACACACACGACCGACCCACGAGGGAGAACGGGTGTATCGTTCTGCCGCAGCGCTGGTAAGCTGCCTCAGCGCTCTTTCTCCTAGTTGTGATGGAAATGAGGAGTAAGACAAGAACTCTCAACCGGGAATGATCGGACGGCGCTGATCCAAATCTTGGAACTGGAAACCGCAGAGCTGCATGTAGGATACTTGCCCTGTTGGCCACAGCAGCACTCACCGTTGGCATGTGCCATTGTATTGTGGAGCGTGCTGCCAGCCTGCCAAGTCTCTGAGCAAGCCACGTCTAAGTGCCTGTCCTTCCTTTTCTGGTCAGCCACACTCCAGGCAGTCATCAACCCTGTCCGTCTGTGTCAGGTGGGGCAGGAGGGACGGAACGGGAGTCACCGTAGTACATGCCGTGGTGCTCACGCAGTATCTAGCACCAAGTAGCATATTTTCTAGCATTTTGTTTAGTTCATTCACTGCGTTTTCTTCATGAACCCAATTCCAGGTCAATCGTCTGATGTGAGCATCCATCATGTACGCACTTAAGGCATTTGGCGGTCAGCAGTCCCAGCCCGAAACCTGGGGCAGTCCCCAGGTCATTCATTCGATCCATTCACCGGCGGCTGGTTAACGCACTTTTGCCGAGGAAGAGCTTGGCTGTACCACGGGCTGGACGCGTGCCCAGCTCTCAGCCCGAGCAACCCACTGGTCCAGAGCATCTCATGTTAGTCGGCTGATGTCCACTTGCTGTTTCAGTGTCCTGCATCTGTAGGGACGGTGTTGGACATCAATGAATGCCACTGAGCTGCAGGCTACGGCCATGTAGCCTCACCTGTGCTGATGCAAAGCAACACCAAACATCGGTCGGCCAGACGGGTAAACCGAGCACATACATAACTGTTGGCATCTGTATCGCGGGGACCTCTCACATTCTTGTATAAGGGATTGCTCTTTGTTAATTAAAGGTTGCCGTTGTGCCGAGTTGACTGCTTTCTTGGAGACCCAGACAGACTCTGTACAGCACGGGTCGCGTCTGACTGACAGAGCATTTACATAGGATGTCAAGTTAAGTTCATATGGCTGTGTTTGGAGTTAGACAGGCTTGAATCCGGTTTAGTATTTCACAAATCCATTCATCGAGTGTTGCTCTTGGTGTGGTGAGAGCTTTGACCAAGACTGTTGTGAGGGGACTCAAGATGACTGGAACAATTGTTCGTAGGTTAAATCAATTACTATGTATGGCAGCATCTATGCAAGATCGGTTGACCCCATATACTGCATGACAGGCAATTGAACATACCATTCGGCTATCGGTCCAAACGAACTTAAAGTTGTACATAACAGCGCGGGTAGCGTATGGATCCTCTCTTTCACTGCAGCAGTTACCTTAGGCACCTAATGTAAGGGGGACGAAGGGATGGGAAATAGAGTCGAAGTGATCGAGTGTGCGGGGTGATTCTGTCACGTGACTGTGCTTGTGGGATTGCAGTCCACACTGGTGCACCAGCCACACCAGCCACCAGGAACTGCGCACGGACACCAAGCCGAAAGCCTTTAGTCACGTGATTTTATGCCACTGCCGCACAAGCCACGCTGAGGAAGGGCGCCCAGGCCAGCAAGGCCTGAGCCTTGTTTCTTCGCGTGCAAAGGGTCGACTTGTTGCTGGACCTTGATAAAATCTTCAGCATCAACTCCAAACCCCTCCACGCTCCTGGTGACGGCGCATCGGCACAAGACTTGAGACAGCCATATCCAGCGTATGGCAGATCACCTGAGGCACTAAGTTGTGAATTTCCACGTCCTTCACTCCCACGGGCGCTCTGCGATTTGCCACCGACATCGCGTCTCGATTAAGTCGACCTCGGCCCGTGACGAAAAAGATTGCCCGCTGTTGGCCTGCTCTGCCCCGTCTTCGTCGCCGACTTCGCCTGCTTCTCTTTATCTCTCTAACCAACCTTATCCATCGCCACGGCAGCGGGTCGCGCACGCGGGGAGTCAGCGCTTTCCGCGTCTGTCGCCATCGCATACCAAGAGCTTGGGTCACCTGCTACTAGTATAGCTCACCTTTCCCTTCGCACTGCCATTCAGCAACCTCTGCATCGCATCTCAGTTTTCAACATGTCAGTCGAGATCGCTCTCGGCACCCCGCTTGGGGATGCCCTTAACACGGCCATCCAGGGCAAGATCGCAGAGCTGGGCTGGGCCGGCCCTGGCTCTGAAGTTTCTGCTATGTCCGAATACTTTGTCCTCATGCTCGCCAATGGCAAGACGGAGGCCGAAATCGTTCAAGAGATCCAGGGCGACCTGCTTGGCCTAGGTTCCGAAGATGAGACTGCCCCCAAGTTTGTGCGATGGCTGTCTGAGCAGGTTGCTGCCCTCAGCTCCCAGTCGGGCAACGGCGCTTCGGCAGCACCGTCTGGCGACGCCATGGATGGGATCCGCGATGAGTCAATGACTGGCCCAAGCGATGTCAACATGGACACTTCCACCGATCCGTCTGCTAGGGGCTTGAACGCGTATGTTTCCCCCCTCTTAACCACTTCACCGAGTGCCCTCACGGGAGTGCTAACTATGTAACAGGCCTACTGGTCCTAAGGCTATGCGCAATGGCAACAACCTGATGCGCGGCGGCCGCGAAAAGCGCTTGATGGGTCAGATTAACCGTGCCATGGACCGGTCCCAAGATTCTGTCCTTCACCGCGTGCGCACGCAGTCTGGCAATGAGCGAATCAGCAGAGGCCCGCCGGCCGGTCCCAGGCTCGGTGTGGGCAGGCAGCCTCGGACAACCAACGCCCGTATGGCTAGCATTGCTGCCGGCATGGCTAACATGGGCGGGATGCCGCATCCCGGCGGTCCAATGCCTATGAATCCAATGAATGGCATGCCCACCATGCCTCCTAACGGCACCCCCTATGTCCCCCCAGAGCTGTATGCTATGATGGAGCAGCAGAACCTCATGCTCCAGCAGATGCAGCAGCAGCTCCAGATGCAGCAAGCCAGCATGCGTGGAGGCTTCGGCGGCCGGGGTGGCAGGGGCGGCGGCTTCCGTCGTGGTGGCGGTCATTTCCAGCAACAGCACAACGGCAGCCATGCGCACCCGCAACAGCAACAGTCACAGCAGCCAGGCTCCGAAGGAACACAGTCTGAGGGAGCTTCGCAGGGCGATGTCGAGATGGCCGGCGCCAAGCCGAACCCGGAGGAGACGGTGTGCCGCTTCAACTTGCGGTGCCAGAACAAGGACTGCAAGTTTGCGCACCAGTCTCCCGCGGCGCCTCCCGGCATCACGATCGATGTCAAGGACGTCTGCAGCTACGGTGTGGCCTGCAAGAACCGCAAATGTGTGGGCCGGCACCCGTCACCAGCGGCTAAGGCGGCTCACCAGAGCGAGCAAGACTGCAAGTACTGGCCGAACTGCGCCAACCCTCTCTGCGCCTTCCGGCATCCGACGATGCCCCCGTGCCGCAACGGTGGCGAGTGCAAGCTACCTGGCTGCAAGTTCACTCATCTCAAGACGCCGTGCAAGTTTCGGCCCTGCACCAACCGCAGCTGCCCTTTCCTGCACGAGGAAGGTCAGCGCGGCACATTCCAGGACAAAGTGTGGACGGCGGACGGTGCCAAGGAGCATGTCAGCGAGCGCAAGTTTGCCAATGATACGGGCAACGAGGAGCTGGTGCTGCCTGGCTCGGGCCAGCAGGAGGAGAACCAGACGGAGACGGAGGTTATCATGTAAAGGGTTTGCAGAAAGGGAAAGGAAGCGGGGTTATCAATCAGATTGATGAAGAGGTGCGTATGGCGGGTGCATGGGAATAATAGAGAGAACGGATGCATGGCATGACGGAGGTCGGGCGCGGGGCTCTGAAGAAGGCTGTCAGGTCCCTGCCTGGAAAGGGAAAAAATCATCAAGAAAAAGACAAAGATACATACATATTGATGATATTCTATGCTGCAGGAATGGTCACATGGGTTTGTAGGGAATGTACTATATCACTGTATCGGCGTTCAGGGGAGACGGGTAATGGGCAAGCAGAGGCATACATTCGGTTTTGAGACGGGACTCATACTGGTTCCTCTAGACATGATATGGCCTGTGGTCTTTGATTTTTTCCTTTTCTACTTAGTGGTGACCGGATTTCTCTTCACAGCGAAGGCTGTCGGTAAAAAGCAGCTGGGAAGTAAAAAAAGAGATATTGTTGCTGCTCTCTTTCTCAAGGGGTCGATCTCGCTCATGGTGTCGAGACTGTCCCTGACCAAAAAGCCCTACCTCCGCCAAAGGGCTGAGTTAACTCTGCGTAAATTTCGTAGGTTACGTTATCGATAAGGGATCGTTACCATGAAAGTTGCCAAGTCCAGTACGCACCAACCGAACACGCCACGAATGGAGCCCCGAACTGTCGACGGGCCGTTTATAAGATTCAACCCCGACACTGAACTATGACGGGAAGCATAGCCGGCCATTGACCTCCCGTGGCAGTATTCTGAATGAGGGACGGGGTTCATGAGCCTATGAACACCGTTTGACAATGTACGCAACCAATGCGCGCTGCCTAGCGCGGACACGGGGCCAATACCATCATGCTGGCAGACAGGTCAACATTGCCTTCAAGCGCAGCTTCTCGTCGGCAGCTTGCCGGCGACACGCTCACTCCAGCCGCCATCTTTTGAGCTCACGCTCGCAGTTCTCTGCCCGTTCTGGCGCCCCAGCTCTCTTTGGGCTCTCGTCGCCCCCTGTGGCGCTGGCATTGACGTCGACACCGTTCTCTCCAAATTTTCCGGTGTCATCTAACCGGCGACACAGAAGCTATGAGCCAAAACTCACAGAAGATGGAATGGCGTACCGTGGGAGACCATATGTGGTGGACAGGGAACGTCCTTCACAGTTTGCTCCTCCACCAAATGCTCCCGAGCACATTGCGGTTCTCGGAGGGGGCTTGACAGGTCTCACCACTGCCTTCTATCTCTCCGAATTCCTTCCAAACACTAAAATTACTCTCTACGAGGCCAGTGACCGCCTGGGTGGCTGGATTGAGACCAAGGAGGTTGAAGTGCAGACTCCCGACGGCATCAAGGGCACTGTTCGCTTCGAGGGCGCCGCCCGTATGGTCAAACCGCAGACCCAGCTGTCAGGACCCCCTAAATGGGATGATCTCGTTTTCTTTGAGCTGGTTCGTTCCTCCTCTCTCTTTGAAAGCCCATCTTGTTGAGGCTGCGCAATCTCTTCCCGGGGAACTTCTGCTGACTGCTGCGGCCTTCGCTCTGGCCAGGTTCATGCCCTCGGCCTCGCAGACGAGCTGAGGCACTCCACGAGCCTTGAGGTCGATGCCAGTGGCTTTCTGTACTACCCGGATCACCTGGTCACAATGCCCAACAATCTGACCTTCAAGCCCCTCTCCCAGCCCCTCAAGACCATCCGGTCACTGGTTGCCTTTGCTCGTCTGCTACTGGAGCCTGCCTTCCGGGGCATCATCCCGTCGTTTTTCAGTCTCCTAAAGTCTAACAAAGAGGTAGTGAGAATGCTTGAAAATATATCCAATCACCAGGCAGACTACAGCATCGGGCAGTTCATATCCACGCGACTTGGCCGCCCCGATCAGGTTGACAGGGTAGCTTCGGCCATCATCCACGGCATCATGGGCGGGGACATTTGGAAGCTGAGCCTGTTGAGCGGGCCCTGGCAAAACATGGTTGCTTCGTACCGGCAAAAGGGCAGTCCCGACTCTGTGTCTGCTCTGAACACCCCTGTTCACTGGACCGACTACCGGCTGATGGATGTGTTGTGCCGGAACCAGGGCATCTGGGATTTGGCTAACAAGTATCTCCATGCCAGCGGCATCTGGTTCCGGAATGGGTTCCAGACCTTCACAGATGCACTTGCTGTCGACCTGAGCAGCAAGCCCAACGTCACAATTAAACTAGGCGAACCTGTCGAGTCAGTTTGTTATGATAAAACTTCTGACCGAGTTCTCGTACGTCTTGATCCTGTTGAGGAAGTTTCTTACAACTGTCTGCCCCTGAGCTGACCACCGTGTCCCTGCCCACGTTCAGATCACGACAGAAACCGAAAAGCAGCTTGTCACTTATGACAAGGTTATTTCAACTCTCTATGCCCAAACGCTCGCAAACATCACCGATGGTCAGCTCCCTGCTCTGGAGAACATCCCCGCCGTCACCATTCAACTCGTCAACCTCTGGTACCCACAGCCCTTGCTCAACCATCCTTATCACGGCTTCGGCTACCTCCTCCCTCAAGCCCTCGGCTTCGACCGCAATCCCGAATGCCTCCTCGGCGTCATCTTCGACTCTGACCGTGAATTCCCCATTCGCAACCCTGACGGTTCCCCCGTCGATCCATCCAACCCCCCCAACCGCGGTGCCGACACCGTCCCCGGCACCAAGCTCACCGTCATGCTCGGCGGTCACTATTGGGACGATCTACCCGACGAGTTCCTCCCCGACTCCGAAACAGCCATCGAGCTCGCCAAGCAAGCCGTCGAGCGGCACCTCGGCCTGGACCCCTCCATCTCTGCGCAAGCCGTCGCTCGCGCCAAGCTCTGCCGCCAGTGCATCCCGCAGATGCTGGTCGGCCACGTCAACCACTTGTATGCGGCCCGCGACCAGCTTGAGCGCAACTTCCACGGCCGGCTGGCCGTCGCCGGGCAGTCGTACACCCTACCTGGCGTGCTGCACTGCCTGCGCGCGGCGCGCGACATGGCGATGCAGGTCATACACAAGGCGGCCGGCATCCGGACAGAGGACGACTGGCCGGGTGTGTGGGTCGGCGACACGGGGCTGGACCGGCTGACGACGCCGCCGCTGCACCAGCCGATGGAAGTCATCCCGAAGCCGATTCTCCCGCTGCGATATAATAGCAAGGCGACAATGGGGAAGGAGCTGTACCAGCATGTCGATGCGCTGGGAAGAGTGTGGACATGGAAGAATAAAGTCTACAGCTCTGCGTTTGAGGATAGGAAGGATGAGTAAGGACTGCAGGCCGGGTTGATGGCGTGTAGATGCGCAGTGCGGTTGGTCGCTTGGAGGTACCTGCCGTCCCGATGCTAGGTACCTAAGGGAGGGATCTGGTACGTGATGTACAATATCTGTATTCCTGTAGATATCAAGCGTTTTGTCTTGTTTTAGGAAGATATAATCCCACAATGCTAGATGTTTACGTCCAAATGGAACTTCAGCACGCTCATGCAAAAGGGGCCTCAATTTCGAGATTTCTCCCAACAGGCTGGTGCTTCACTCAGCGTACCCAGCTAAACACGCACCAAGGCTGAGGAAATAAATGACCTGGTATCATTCCGTTTACTTGTGTCACTGCCTGTAAAACAAGGTGACTTGCTCCCGACCACGACCCTGTCCGCCTAAGCTCAGTGAAGTTAACCCATAATGATCCTTTTTAATCTCCCCGCCCCTCCCCTCGAGATTCATCACCCTAATAGCAGTAGTATGTGTGGCAATAACTTAGTCCGTGTCCTTCCCTGCCTGGTGGTGTTGCACACAGGGGCAAAAAAGGAAAGGAAGAAGAGACTAAGTGAAAAGAGAAGAAGACTAACAAAGCATGTACTCCGAAGATACATCGTCCATGATGACCTTGACCAGGTCCTATCCC
Source organism: Thermochaetoides dissita (assembly GCA_011800035.1). Classification (NCBI taxonomy): domain Eukaryota; kingdom Fungi; phylum Ascomycota; class Sordariomycetes; order Sordariales; family Chaetomiaceae; genus Thermochaetoides; species Thermochaetoides dissita. Next base: position 8,957 of record JAAFKN010000039.1, on the reverse strand, counting down.
ATCCAGCTTCCGTAATAGTATTCATCCATATATTCCTCCCAACTTCTCATGCAAACGACGCTTCGTGGAGGTCATCAAATCCACCGCAGGGCGCGACAAACCCTGAGTTCAGTCAAGCACAACGAGCGGAGCATTGCTCCTACCCATACCCGCCGTTGTGCCCGTACCAGGCTGCTGGCCCTGCTGCTGTGGTACTGCTACCATTTGGCCCGGTTGCCCATGCTGTCCCTGTAGCTGTGGCTTCGGTCCCCCGTGCATACTAGGCTGCGGGACCTGCCCTCCGTGCATGTTCGGTTGAGGCTGCGGTGGCAGCAGCTGCTGGAACATCTGCTGTTGCTGTGGAGGGAACCGAGCCATCGGGTTAGGAGCACCATGAGGCTGTTGCTGGCCTACCAGGGCGTGAGGCATCGCTGATCGAGGTTGCTGTGCTTGTGGCTGCAGCTGTGAAACGACTTGTTGCTGCTGCTGGACCTGCTGTGATGGTTGTGCCTGGGGAGGTTGTGGTGGGGCAGTGGGAGGTGGCAAGGTGCTTAAGTAGAGAACGGCGTCGCTGATGAGAACCAGAAGACGCTCAATCCCTTCATCAGGCTCTGCCGCTGCCCCGGTCACAAGGCCCTTGAACCCGTTGCCAGAGATTGTCCAAACCCGTTCTTTCAGGACACGATTGAACTCACAATTCTCGTTCAAAAGCTCTGGATCTTGTCTTGGCCGACCAACTTCCCAAATGAGTTTACCCTCTTTTTCATGAGGCTGGATTAAGAGACTGATTTGCCTCTGGTGTCCAGGCAGCACGAACCGGATAGTATGCTTGTCCAAGGACAGGTGGAGGATGAAGCAAGATCCTCGGCCATTCTCTTGTGCCGTCTGCCATGCGTTTTCCAGCTGCTCAAATGCTCTGAAAAGAGGGAGACTGAGGGTGAGATAGGTTGCTAGAGAGTAGAATTTCTGACCGTTTACGAGGTCCTCAAGACGGTTGATGACTCTGAGGTGGGGATTCCCTTTCTCAAGAACCACTCCCACACCTTCTTCTTTGGTGAGATCAAGCCGAACTCTCCAAGGGCGGACTTTTGCTTGATTAGAAGAATCCCTTTTTCGTGTGGCGCCATAGTTGAATACGATCTCGCGAAGAGTGACTCGTTCGGGCACTGCTTGATCACCGACTCTTCGGAGTCCTTCCAGAAAGTCGAGCAAACGCTGGAGTTGCCTTATGCGAGTCCCAAGCAGGGGGACAACCGGGACGCCCATTTTGGCACGAAGGCGGAACATGAACCGGCCAGTGTAAGGGTTGTAGAGGATATCGCGATCGAGACGGGGATTCAGTGTTTGGAACCTGCGGCGATCGGTGACATCCAAGTACGCCTCAAACACATCCAGCACTGGTTGCGTCCGCTTTTGCTGCGGGCTGTCTGATACTCTTGTATCGCATGCCGATCCCCTGTATATGAGCCACACAGGATCCTTCAGCCAGGCAATTGCCTGGCCGTCTGCGCTTCCAGAATCGCCCAGGATCTTGGAAGTCTTCACAGGGAGGACCGGTGGTTGACGTGCGGGATCAATCAGTTTCCGGAGCTGACTCGGAGTAATTCCGGGATAAAGTTCCCGAAGGTTAGTTATCTCCGCTATCAGACGTCTGCTGTGGTCTCGTAGTCCAGTGAAGAAGCCGTCTGTCAGTCGCTCTTCGGAGAAGCATGGCGCCATCTTGGTAAAGAAGACCAGCCGGTTTCCGCTGATGGATTGTCTTTGCGAGGTTCTGAAACCGAAAAGGTTAGTGGAGGAAGGCTATGCTGAGACGACAGAAGACCTGTCGGTATAGATAAAGCCAGAGGGGGAGAAGAACACTTACACCTCAACGAGCCACCACTGATCCCCTGCGAGGCTCATGCTCCGCATGGCATACCACTGAGGTTCCCAATCAACAAACTTCGTCCACACCGCCTGGAAAGTCTCGCGCGACGTCGACTCTGAATGGACGATGCTTCTGAGCTCGTCCTGAGAAACCGGAGATCGAACAACAGACCAACCGTGGCTTTTCCCTTGTGCCTTGAGAACCGATACGATGTAAATATAACGGAAATTTTCCAATTCTCTTGAGCCCTCTTCGACTGGGTTCCCAAGTGAGTTGAGAGTCCGGTTCCAAGGCCCAGTTGCAGGTGTGGTGATGAAGTCGCCCATCCACGGATTGACCTGGATTTTGATGTCCTCGTCATCAAGCAGCTGCATGGAGAGATAGAAGTCTTCGGGCTTCTGCGTCCAAACATTCAGCTCCAGCCTAGCTTTCTTTCCCTGTGTGAAGCGAGGCTTTCCGTCAAATTTTCTGAAGAGGGAGAAGAGCAGATAGCCGACATGCTTGGCGGTGACGAACTCCAGGATTTCCTCGATGGATAGCTTTTCTTGGGAGAATGGAATGTCGATGAATTGTTCAACGCCCTCGCGGAACCACTGTACCGTGAGATGGCTTGGTTTCGGATCCTCAAGACCATGCGGATCTTCACCACTGTGGACGCCGATAATGATCCAGCTCTTGAGATTTTGAGAGTGCGAGCGGTTAGCCCAGTAATGGATCCCTAAATTCCGGTTCAGCTTCTCTACTCGAAGGCTGTTTGCCCATCGCCCTTTATTCAGCGCAATGGCCTGGCGATGAAGCTCGGCGATCTTCTGTGTCAAAGTGAACTCGTGTAAATACTTGTAGCAGCCGCTAAGCCCTTCTGTTTTCAGAATGTTGTTTACTTTTTCTGTCATCCAATACCGAGCTGCCGGTGTTAGCTCGGCTGGGGCGGGGCTGAAGTCGAATCGGAAGTTGATGAACCAGAACTGGTCGCTGAAATCCTCTTCGGAAATGCTGAGGTCTACTTCAAACTCTCCTTTAACTCTGAATGTGACTCTTCCGGAGTCAATGGTGTAGTCCTTGAATGGCGGCGGGAGCTTGTCGTGCTCTTCAAGCTGTAATCGCGCGTGAAGGGCCAAATTCATGTCGTGGATCCACCGTAATGTTTCCTCTGTCGTTAGGGGAGGAGGATCGAGAAAGTTGAACTGGACAAGACCATGTCAGCATTGATGACCTGCTACAATTAAACTCAAACGCCGGGGACCTACGTCAGGCATCCACGTAACCTCGCCGTGGGTGAGAATGTGTAGAGCAGTTTTCAAATCTGGACTCGGAACCTTGGCCCAAGCCATGTCGCGTTTAAGGTTGATGAAGTCATTCAAGACCTGGGGATACAGTTCCAACTTCTTGAACAAATGGGTCCTGATGTCGATCAACTTGCCAACCTTCTCAGCATTTCTCGCCCACTCTGTAATGACCAATGCCTTGACCCATCTGGAGTGCAAGTCCTGGATGGTGTTGAGAAGCAGCCTTTTTTTTTCTTGGCTCTCTGGAGATGTGTCCTCGACCAACGTAGAGTGATTGCCATTCCCATTGACGGCATGTTGCGGCACGGGTCTCGAGGCAAGCATTGTGACAAGCTCTTCTAATTTGGAGTGAGAAAACTCGGCCAGCCGAATGAGCAAAAGGTTGAGAGGGAGAATGCCATCTGTGATATGCTCGAGCTCGTCAGGGACATCGGCGTCAGGGCACAACTGGCCCTTTGGATCGGCGACGGCAACATCGCTTTGGGCGATAACCGTGTCGAGCTCCTTGGTAATATCTGACAGCGGCTCCTCCAGCTTGCGTTTCAATGCCTTGTCATCCCCACCGACGCCGTTGACGAACCGTTCTCGGTCATGGTTGTTTGGCAGAGCGGCATGTGCGCGTGCCTCCATTCTGCAAAGATGTCCAGCCGCAACCGGTCCTTTATGCCGCGCTGTCGGCGGTTACCGTCAGCTGGGCAAGACTCAGCCAATATCGCTTCCCGGGCTACCAACAAAGTGCGAGTAATTTGGGCCGTCCTTAGAAGGCAGAGCACGCGCGATAAGCGAGAGTGTGGTTGGCCAATGCAGGAACAGAGTCCAGAGAGGAGAAACGGAAAGCTGCCGAAAAGTCGCAATGGCCAAAGCGCTGATGCTGAAATACTCGGGAGAACTACAGGTGATGGCTATGACGCGCGCGCCGCGCAGAGAAAATGTCACGGGCAATCGATTGAAACGAGGCAGACCCACGCAGCCTGCAGGTGAGACCGAGAGTTGCTTGTGACAGAGATGCCCTGAAACCAGACAGAGTTTGCGGCTTCCAGGTCAGCGAGATAACCTTAGCCTTTCCACACCCAATGCCGTTATCGTCGCCGTTATCGTCGTCGTTATCGTTGTTGCGCAGCCACGACCAAGCGCGCATAGATCGATGCGCGCCTGCTGCACCAACAGCTCAAGAGGCAAAACCCGTGAGCGGGGTGCGACTGCCCATCACTTCCCAAGGGACCGACTCTGGCGCCGCAGATATCGCACGGTCGGGCGTCGCACTGGTAAGAGGTCGACGTGTGTTTTGCACTCGGCCACGGAACGCTGAACGTATCGGCTTCGCGCGTCCAGATGAGGTAGAAGTGGATGTTGTATCGAGTCGGGTCGGTCGATCGATTCAATCACCGAGTCAGCGCTCCCCGTCCGTCGCCGGCGAGAAATTGCGACACGCGCAGGCTGCTGCTGCAATGAAGGTCTTTTTTTTCGATACGAGGGGTCGCAAAAGTCTCAAGGACAGCGAAATCAGTTCTTCGGAAATGCGTTTCTCGTCGTGGTTCGCTGTGAAAATGCGACCTGATCACTCCTGTCGCGGGTCGGATTGCTGGAGGGGGCGGATGGTGGGAGAGAGGTGAGGTAGGTAGAGATGGAGATGGATGATGGATCCTCTCGCCATATCCGCTTTCCCTTCAAAGAACGGGGATACACGCCCACGGTGGAGACCAGCAGCACGCCCAGCGTGGGAGCGTGGGCGTATGCTTCGTGCCTGAATTCTTAGGCAGAAACTGTTTCTGGCTGGGCAGACCAGCGGCGTGGGCAGCCTTGTCAGACAAGGTGATTCAGCAAGGGGTCGGCCCACTTGCCGACGCCCCACACAACCGTTGTTCCCGTCAGCGCTGTCTACAAAACATCGCTCAACAAAAAAGAAAAAATCAAACTGCCCTGGAACACAACAACGCAGATTGTTATGTAGGTACACCTACACCACACCCAAGTGTCATTCCGATTGTCTCTCATGATAAAAGCTATACATAACAATATCCCGCTACCATTTTGGCTATTTATAGAATTGCGTCCGCGTCTTGCGAGGGAAATCTTTCTCTGGGAAGATCATGGGTTTTGAGCCCGCTGCAGCCTTCTGCCCAAGATGAGCTTAACAACGTTCTTATTAATGCTGCCCCAAGAGAGCAAAAAATCTCCCTTTACGTCATTATACCCTGTCCGGGATCGGCGGCTGCTCCAGTTCTGGCTTGCGACACGCTGAGTGGTCTTGACAGACGCGCCGCAGCCCCGCCGCTTTGCGAAAGCCGATGTGTTCCCAAACTCCGGTTGAGTAGGTAATCATGCCTGGGACACCGTGGACATCGGGGCTCATAGGAACACGTCAAGCCAAATCTGTAGAACCAGATCACTCAGGTGGCAATTACGAACGTTTACAATACGTCTGGTAGGAGTTGGTGACGGCGAGAATGCTTATGCCTACAGCATGATAACCGGATGTTGACTAGCACCTACTACAACTCCCAAGCCACTTTCTTGTGTCCCTTCCCTACCAAACACCTTTATTGGCGAAAGAATAACCGACTACCAATAACTCCAGCGACCGATTGAGAAGTACCTAACCTCCCGGCTCAAGAAGACCCGTCCGACTGCTGTTCCCTTTTGTTTTTTGTCCTCCGGTTGCCTGCTGCAAGTGGCTCTAACCCAGAGTGTACCATCTTCAACCGCGCCCTACCCTCCCCAAGCCAAAGTCAAACCTGCGCCCGTTCTAATGACCCCAAGCATTTATGTGAACCTAGATCTGTTTGCCAGTGGGCCCATCAGATACTCAACGGTGTTGAGAGGCATTCTTTTTAACTGCCGTTCAACCTTAGTTGGCACTTACAAACCCACTCAATCACATTCCTCTACTCACAACTTGATGCCCGGCCCCAGCGCCGATGTTGTGGGCCACTGGTAACCAGCAGCATCACTGAACTTGTAGCCATACGACGCTGTGAAGTCGTCCAGAATTGCGGGACCCCGGGAGCCTAGTTTCAAAAACCTTAGTCAGCCCAGTCACTGCCAAATCTGACAAATGTTATTTCGTCTTACCATATGGATACTCCATGGGGATGATCTCCTTGTTATCATCCAGGTAGTGCAGAAGCGGTGTGAAGATACGCCAGCTGGCGTCTAACTCGTCATCGCGGACAAAGTTGGAATGATCGCCCTTGAGGCAGTCCAGAATCAGGGACTCGTATGCCTCGGGAATCTTGAGATCGGAGAACCGTCTGCGGTACGTCAAATCGAGCTCCGTGACGACTGTCTGCATCGTCAAGCCGGGAAGCTTCGAGTTCATCTTGATGTACACGCTCTCATTGGGCTGGATGCGCATAACCAGCTCATTGCGCGGGATGTCCTTGAAGATGCCCGTAGTAACGTCCTTGAACTGCACACGGATCTCCGTCTTTTGCTCGTTGAGCGCCTTGCCTGCCTTCATGATGAAGGGGACACCGTCCCACCGCTCATTCTTGATGTAAACCACGAGCGCGCAGAAAGTCGGGCACCTCGAATCCTTCGGAACCGTCTCGTCCTCCTTATACCCCGGCTTGCTGCCATCCAGTGACCTCCCGTACTGCCCGATGATGACATTCTTTGGCTCAATTGCGGGAATTGCACGTAGAACCCGGACCTTCTCGTCACGGATGTCCTCAGCTGAGAAAGAGATGGGTCTCTCCATGGCAAGCAGCGTCAAGACCTGGAGCAGGTGGTTCTGCATGACATCACGAATGATGCCAAACTCGTCAAAATAACCGCCACGACCTTCAGTGCCAAAAGGTTCTTTGAAGGTGATCTGGACGTTGTCGATATGGTGCCGGTTCCAGGTCGCGCCGAGGAATGAGTTGCCGAACCGAAGGATAAGAATATTCTTCACCATCTCCTTGCCGAGGTAATGGTCAATGCGGAAAATCTCCTCCTCTTTCCAATCAGGCTCGAGGGACTTCTGGAGCTCGCGAGAGCTGGCCAGGTCCTTGCCAAATGGCTTCTCCACCTATTACCACGTTAACATCGAGTCGATCGGAAGGGTAGGAGTCCGAAGGAAGTTAGCACCTACAATGACACGGGCAATGCCTCTCTTCGGGTAGCAGCATTTCTTCAGGTGCTGCGACACGATGGTGAAAACGCTCGGTGGAAGAGCCATGTAGAACAGGCGGTGGTTGTGTTTCCTGCCTCGCTCCAACTCCTCGAGGTGTTCGTTGAGCTGCATGAAGGACTCATCGCGGTCGTACTGGCCGGAAACATATGTGCACAGCTTGCAGAACTCCTCTAACTGCTCCTCAACTTCCTTCGTCGGCGTCTTGATATACGATTTGATGCGCCGGATGTACTCTTCATGGTCCATTTTTGTCCGCGCATATCCAACGATCCTGATGTCCTTGGGGAGGAACTGGTTTCGGTACTGGGCGAGGAAATAAGTTCAGCAATGCATTCGACATGTAGACAGGTGGTCTCTCGACTTACGAGCCCAAAGAGAGCCGGGTACTACAGAGAGTCAGCCATCAATTGGATAATCACGGTCGCGAGTTTCGAGTATGATGGCCTACCGTCTTCTTCTTGGCGAGGTCGCCAGACGCACCGAGGACAACGATGACGGTGTCCTCCTTGAGCTCAATAGGACTATCATAGGCGTCAGCAATGACCCGTGGTCCATATCGTCGCGTCGAGGAATGGGGCCTGTCGCTGGACATCGTCTTCCCGACAACTTCCGGAGGAGCGCGAGCACTGCGCGCCCATGTCGGACTCTGCGCTTTGGAGGGGAGCTATCCTGAGCGCCCAACGAAGCTCCACTGGAAGCAGTCATTCATAGCGGGGCTCAAAGCAGTAAAACTTACGCCGAAGAATGTAGGTCAGAAGCCATCTTGTCAGGCGCACGTTTGTCCGAGTAATCGTCGATGCTGGCAAGGACAATACTCGGGAGGACTGTCCAAAGGAAGCTGAAGGTCCAAGGTTTGTCGACGTGACGGGGTTGAGGGATGGAAAATCTAGTCGGAGTCCGAAAGTTTCGGGGCTAATGGTATTTCTACCTGGCAGGGGCAATGCAGTGACGGGATGCGAAAAGAACTGGAGCTAAAGAGCAGGGGACAACGAGGGGGCAGCAGCTTACTCAGGGTCCCCGCCTTTACGTACTTGCTTGCCCTGACACCAGACGAAAGGGAAGCTGGGACCGGTCAGGCATGTTGAGAGTCACGGTCCATCTCTCTATGAGCCCCTCTGTCACCGACCGGTCACTGCGGAGTACCTTGCAAGTTGCCAAGTCGCCTGCTGACCTGCCAAGTATGAAGAGCATGGCTCACACAGTTGCTCCTAAATCTTTGGCTCTATTTTTGCTACTTCTACAGAGATGCCACATTCTTATTCTTATTGCGACACATGGTCATGGCCGGCGCGAGACGTACCGTCTTCTGTACTTTACCTGGCCTTGTGTGGACTGTCCAAGCGTTGGGTTTGAAAAAAGGTCGACAATTTGATATGACGAAGTGCTTTCTGGTCTCCCCCGCGCTAAGCCCGACTGGGTTGGTTCCAGTGCCCTGGAAGCTTGCCATCCGCAGTCGCAACATTGACAGGGCAGGGCACCGATGAAAACCAAATCCGAGTCCCTTTTTTGGTGGACTTACAAGTCGTCCCTTGTAACAAGCTTCAGCCCGCGAACAGGAGGAGCACTGAGCTACAAGCCTAAAATTTAAAGTGTGTGCTACCCCGAGTTTCTCTGGATGATCGTCCCTTGCGCGATTCTGTGCGGGCGCTCATGTCGCAGTCGAAACGCCTGCAGAGGTCCAATAGTATGGACTCGATGGCTTCTAATC